>JAVTVY010008885.1:0-49059 GCA_036873755.1 Hanleya hanleyi | reverse complement strand
CATCATTTGACGCCTTATGTAATAAATTAATTAGGGCTATTCCAGAAAAAAAGGTATGGGGGGGGCGGATGGGCCAGTTTTTTACTACCCACCACCCATAGAAATGAATTTACTGCCACAACAAGGACCCACAGAATTCAATTATCTAGACATCCCACCACCCATAGAAAAAAAAACAAAAAAAAAACAGTTGGCCTCCTACCATGGTCGTCGTTGTTTATGGAGATCACTTCCCGGAAAAATATTCCACGGGTCCATAAAAGTTTGTATAAAAAAGTGTTTAATATTTGTATTAAAAATTCAAGGCCTTGAAAGTTAGAATTTTTTCCCGTACGTCCTTGAAAGTGCTTGAATTTTACTGTAATGGGTTTTAAAGTATGGTTGGCAGTCCAGCAAAATGGAATAAAAACTCCACCGACGATCGTTGTTTCTGTCTCCTGTTGTGTTTTCACTTTCCATCTGTCGCTCCTGTACATATGCTCTGGCCTACAGTAGTACATTGCAGAGGTCTATTTATAGCGCTGTTGCCTGAGATACATGCACACGTGATCCACTGGCAGATCTGACGAGTGTAACTTCACCAGGAACGGCACGTCGGACAGCTGTTGTTTTTCAGTGACAATTTGTTTGAGGCTAATCTGTTCTGTGATATCAAAAATTGAAAACGCCTGGAAAGTGCAAATTTAACGATGAATGGCTGACTTTGCCAGATTTTAAAGACTGGATAAAAAGATCTGACGTGAACAAGGCAGCAACTGAAGTGGCAATCGGAATAGAAATACATACGGTTTCTAATAAACCAAATTTCTTTTGCAATAAAATAACGTAATTGAGGTGATTTTGTTTTACAGTATTAGTGCAGATATTTCGGTACTTCTGATCTGATTATTGGCACAAAAGTTGAATGTCGGAAGAGACGCTTACGTAAGATAGCCCGAGATTATAGACCGTTTAATAAATGGAATAGGCCTACATTTATTCTACTAGATTTTCAAATGAAGCATAGATACATCTGAAACAGATTGATCCAATTTTCAGATTTAATAATTAAAACGTAAATCGTGGATTGATGCGGATCATGTTACGCCAAAATATACTTGAATAAAACTGGGTAAACAGGCGAGTGTAACAGGTGAGTGTATGGCCAATAAATGACAAAACAGCTGCAGTCGAGACTTATTTCAAGCCAACGTTCAGAGAGAGGTAAAAGGGAATTCTTTTTCAGGTTTGAAACGTTTTATTTTTTATTTTCATGACGGTCATGATCTCACTTTTACGAAGGCATAATACATTGACGTTGTGTTAGCTGAATATATTTTGAAGTGGGACCCGTGAACAAGCGCAAGTTTGGCCCACGTGCCATGCTATCCAATGATTGATCACGTGATGTTATTGCAACTCCGTGTGGCGGGAAAATGTTCAACCAACACGTGGCATGTTGAAACGTTCATTCTACAGACCTCCCCAATTCTATGAAAGTATTTTAATACATCTGTTAATCAAGGAACAAATGGATACAGTGAATTGTTAGAAAGGTCAAACAATTCATGTCTTTCGTTTAGCCGATATTACCGGGCGGGATGAGCTCGTTCCAGCTGGGAAGATTGTATTGTCTCAGATGAGTTGCCCTGATATGGGCCTCAGATGAGTTGGCCCTGATATGGGTCTTTAAATAGTGTCAGGCGCTTGATCAATTTGCTGTTCGTTTTATTGACATAAACAGTTTGAAAAGCCCTTCCACAATATTTCGCTATGAAGAGCAATCAAGAAATTATTAGGTTTGATTCTCAATCTGAAAATGACGTAATCTGTGTTTCTTCATTAGATCGTTTATATATTTTCCCCTTTGACATCATTGGCGAAACCGGGATAGTTGGACATAGTCTTGTCGGCCGTGACAACAATTTTGCAAGGTTTCAAGCATGTACTACAGAGAAAATAAAGAAAATTTCAGAAATGTGTAAGTGACAGAATATGCTATTGTCGCGTATGTACTAATGTACGCGAATTTGTGATTTTAAATTGGCCGGGCGTCCGATGAAGCTAATCACTTTATTGTCAACCGATCATTGCGGTCAATTACTCGAACCTAATTTAACGGTTAAAGAGCAGGAAGAATGCATTGCTCTTCAAAGAGAGAACATAATGATAGGAAATGCAAGAGGCAATGGATAATTCACTAAAAACGATCAAAGATGAAGAAGTCCGCCATTTAGCTTCTCGCGTCAAAAGTTACCGTCAGAAAAAGATAATTTGAACACGTCCGTTTTCCTAAAATTGACCTGAATTGGGTACTTGAATAATCATTGTAGGACCTTGAAAAGTCATTAAATTTAATGCAAGAAAAGGCATACGAACGCTGTTTTATTCACTGTGACTGTGCCGACCATGTCAACTGCTTTTTTGAAGCGTAAATACTGTCCTAGTTTTTTCCGGAACACTTCGTCGCGGAGAAAACAAAGTTCTTCGTCGTTCAGAGTTGATCCATATCGTCGAAACCACTGCTTTGAAAATTATCTACGTATGCCGCCAAATTGATTGAATTTTAAAAAATTCTGACGGATTTCATATTGAATTTGATGCTCAACAGTCATGTTAGTCGAACAGACCGTCAGCAAGGTCGGAAGAAAATGGAGGCAAAACTTCGCCCGGTACTCAACGGGCACATTTGTATATATCGCCACATGCGAATATACGACCAGTTTTCACATTATTTTGTACTAATACAATTTTTGAGTTTCTGGGAACAAATTTAATTCGTAAATCAAGTTATTGCTAGAAACTTTACAAAAAAACGAATAGGGGACACAACTCTGACAAGACCACATTCTTCCAAAGAGGGCGCTTTTTACGAAGGTGACTGAATGAGACGATCAGGAACTTCCAGGAAGATACGAGGGTTGCCAGCGAGAAATTACATATACAAAACAGCAGACAACACAAAATTTTGGGTAGTGTTTTAATAAATAAATGAATGAAAACAACAACCAGACATTGACACCATTGGTTTTATTTACCCACCACCCATAGAATCCATTTCTTTATTAAACCTACCACCCACAGAACTGGATTTCATTTTAACACGACCACCCATAGAAAAAAAAAAGGCTTGCCATCCGCCCCCCCCATGCCTTTTTTTCTGGAATAGCCCTTAATTAATCTCATTCAATAATATTTTATTTCAGAAAATATTAAACATGCCAAATTATTGGTCATTGTAAAAGTAATGAAAAAAATTAATAAACCTTTGACTCCAGCCCTCCAGTAGATTGGTACTGGACAATTTACAGGTCATCACCGAAAAGGTCTATGGGGCAACCTAGAAAAGCCTGTATGGTTTAGAAAGGGGCATCAAATGGCGTCATCATGGGGCAAAGAGTTAAAACTTTCCCGCAATATTTGGTCAGTGTCTCTATATAAAGCAACACATCTACACGAGAAAAAAAATAGTTGTGGTTTATGTTGCATTCTGGCATGTCTGGGAAAGAAACATGGCAGTTTTTGCTATCTTCAACTGACTGGCAACTCAATTATTGGAAGTCTTTACTATATGTCTTTATTTATAATCTGGTTCTACATACCTCGGCTGTTGGTTGGTCGAAGACCATACAAATGTCAAGGTCGCTGTGTCGGAAGCCAAAACCATTGCACGATGATCCGAACAAACTTAGTCTGGCATCTGAAATCAAGAGATCTTCCATGAACAAGAAAGCAGAGCCAATTTTCGCCAATCACACAACTTCAAAGATGTGGATTAGGTGATGAACTTCTGGAGATCAAAATCTTTAGCTGTACGAGGCACGAAACTTTGTATTTGCCAACATGACGCCACACCAAGATTAGTTATCGAACAGTGCTTTAACATTGGCAATTCCACTAAAATCGGGTTTTATATTTTGCTTTCAAAATACTACAAAACCAAATGACTCCTATCTCAAGAGTTAAATAAGCATTTGCAAACATATGACATCACAAGTAAAGGACTGTGAATAGAATAATCCAACACAGCCAATGTAACAAATGAGAGAGAGAGAATTCAGGTTTAACGCCACGTACAGCAATATCTCAGCCACACAGCGATGATCAAGCAAAATTCTATTAAAGTATTCAAGTTAATAACTTAGTAATCCAATTCATTAAAAAATACACACATTAAAACTTATACAACAAACCGATTTCTCTCAAATAACCTAAGATACAGTCTTCTTTCACCCGACTAAAAAGATTTCTTACAGTAGCTGCTCGATAAAAAGAATCTCTTAAAATGACTCATTGCCAAATCTCACCATAGTATCACATGGGCAATGATGTTGTTTCGCGCCTATGGCGTTGTTTTGCACCAATTGCTCAAGATTCCAAAATCGTGACTTTTTGTATTGTATTGCGATGTACACATGTGCATGTTTGGTTAAATTAGTCCACAAGAGTCAGCCTTGCAGCTGCTGTAGGCAGTGACTAGACCTTTTTTACAATATACATGATTGAAAAGCCTTTGTCATTCAGCTGTTTCTCCAGGCATGCCAGGCTATTGTAGGGAGCATCAAGACATTTGTACAGCTAACATGACTGGAAAGCCTTAGTTATAATAGTGATGATGGTCAAAGAGCGAGTGTTCTCTCCAACCTGACTATTGTTGGCAGTGTCTAGACTGGTGCACAGATGGCATGATTGAACAGCCTCAGTCAAAGAGCTATTGTTTTCTCCAGGCTTGGCTATTGCAGGCATTGTCCAGTCCTCTATATGGCTGAAGAGGCTTTAATGCTATTGTTTTCTCCCGGCTTGGCTATTGCAGGCATTGTCGAGTCCTCTATATGGCTGAAGAGGCTTAGTGCTATTGTTTTCTCCCGGCTTGGCTATTGCAGGCATTGTCCAGTTCTCTATATGGCTGAAGAGGCTTAGTACTGTTTTCTCCAGGCTTGGCTATTGCAGGCATTATCCAGTCCTCTATATGGCTGAGGAGGCTTAGTACTGTTTTCTCCAGGCTTGGCTATTGCAGGCATTGTCCAGTCCTCTATATGGCTGAGGAGGCTTAGTACTGTTTTCTCCAGGCTTGGCTATTGCAGGCATTGTCCAGTCCTCTATATGGCTGAAGAGGCTTAGTGCTATTGTTTTCTCCCGGCTTGGCTATTGCAGGCATTATCCAGTCCTCTATATGGCTGAAGAGGCTTAGTACTATTGTTTTATTCAGGCTTGGCTATTGCAGGCATTATCCAGTCCTCTATATGGCTGAAGAGGCTTAGTACTATTGTTTTCTTCAGGCTTGGCTATTGCAGGCATTATCCAGTCCTCTATATGGCTGAAGAGGCTTAGTACTATTGTTTTCTTCAGGCTTGGCTATTGCAGGCATTATCCAGTCCTCTATATGGCTGAAGAGGCTTAGTGCTATTGTTTTCTCCCGGCTTGGCTATTGCAGGCATTATCCAGTCCTCTATATGGCTGAGGAGGCTTAGTACTGTTTTCTCCCGGCTTGGCTATTGCAGGCATTGTCCAGTCCTCTATATGGCTGAAGAGGCTTAGTGCTATTGTTTTCTCCCGGCTTGGCTATTGCAGGCATTGTCCAGTCCTCTATATGGCTGAAGAGGCTTAGTGCTATTGTTTTCTCCCGGCTTGGCTATTGCAGGCATTCTCCAGTCCTCTATATGGCTGAGGAGGCTTAGTACTGTTTTCTCCAGGCTTGGCTATTGCAGGCATTGTCCAGTCCTCTATATGGTTGAGGAGGCTTAGTACTGTTTTCTCCAGGCTTGGCTATTGCAGGCATTATCCAGTCCTCTATATGGCTGAAGAGGCTTAGTGCTATTGTTTTCCCCAGGCTTGGCTATTGCAGGCATTGTCCAATCCACTATATGGCTGAAGAGGCTTAGTACTAATTGTTTTCTTCAGGCTTGGCTATTGCAGGCATTATGCAGTCCTCTATATGGCTGAAGAGTCTTAGTGCTATTGTTTTCTCCCGGCTTGGCTATTGCAGGCATTATCCAGTCCTCTATATGGCTGAAGAGGCTTAGTACTATTGTTTTCTTCAGGCTTGGCTATTGCAGGCATTATCCAGTCCTCTATATGGCTGAAGAGGCTTAGTACTATTGTTTTCTTCAGGCTTGGCTATTGCAGGCATTATCCAGTCCTCTATATGGCTGAAGAGGCTTAGTGCTATTGTTTTCTTCAGGCTTGGCTATTGCAGGCATTGTCCAGTCCTCTATATGGCTGAAGAGGCTTAGTGCTATTGTTTTCTCCCGGCTTGGCTATTGCAGACATTGTCCAGTCCTCTATATGGCTGAGGAGGCTTAGTACTGTTTTCTTCAGGCTTGACTATTGCAGGCATTATCCAGTCCTCTATATGGCCGAAGAGGCTTAGTGCTATTGTTTTCTCCCGGCTTGGCTATTGCAGGCATTGTCCAGTCCTCTATATGGCTCAGGAGGCTTAGTACTGTTTTCTTCAGGCTTGACTATTGCAGGCATTATCCAGTCCTCTATATGGCTGAAGAGGCTTAGTGCTATTGTTTTCTCCCGGCTTGGCTATTGCAGGCATTGTCCAGTCCTCTATATGGCTGAAGAGGCTTAGTGCTATTGTTTTCTCCAGGCTTGGCTATTGCAGGCATTATCCAGTCCTCTATATGGCTGAGGAGGCTTAGTACTGTTTTCTTCAGGCTTGACTATTGCAGCCATTATCCAGTCCTCTATATGGCTGAAGAGGTTTAGTGCTATTGTTTTCTCCAGGCTTGGCTATTGCAGGCATTATCCAGTCCTCTATATGGCTCAAGAGGTTTAGTGCTATTGTTTTCTCCAGGCTGGACTATTGCAGGCATTATCCAGTTCTCTATATGGCTGAAGAGGCTTAGTGCTACTGTTTTCTCCAGGCTTGGCTATTGCAGGCATTGTCCAGTCCTCTATATGGCTGAGGAGGCTTAGTACTGTTTTCTTCAGGCTTGACTATTGCAGGCATTATCCAGTCCTCTATATGGCTGAAGAGGCTAAGTGCTATTGTTTTCTCCAGGCTTGGCTATTGCAGGCATTATCCAGTCCTCTATATGGCTGAAGAGGCTTAGTGCTACTGTTTTCTCCAGGCTTGGCTATTGCAGGCATTGTCCAGTCCTCTATATGGCTGAGGAGGCTTAGTACTGTTTTCTTCAGGCTTGACTATTGCAGGCATTATCCAGTCCTCTATATGGCTGAAGAGGCTAAGTGCTATTGTTTTCTCCAGGCTTGGCTATTGCAGGCATTATCCAGTCCTCTATATGGCTGAAGAGGCTTAGTGCTACTGTTTTCTCCAGGCTTGGCTATTGCAGGCATTGTCCAGTCCTCTATATGGCTGAGGAGGCTTAGTACTGTTTTCTTCAGGCTTGACTATTGCAGGCATTATCCAGTCCTCTATATGGCTGAAGAGGCTAAGTGCTATTGTTTTCTCCAGGCTTGGCTATTGCAGGCATTATCCAGTCCTCTATATGGCTGAAGAGGCTTAGTGCTACTGTTTTCTCCAGGCTTGGCTATTGCAGGCATTGTCCAGTCCTCTATATGGCTGAAGAGGTTTAGTGCTATTGTTTTCTCCAGGCTTGGCTATTGCAGGCATTGTCCAGTCCTCTATATGGCTGAAGAGGTTTAGTGCTATTGTTTTCTCCAGGCTTGGCTATTGCAGGCATTGTCCAGTCCTCTATATGGCTGAGGAGGCTTAGTACTGTTTTCTCCCGACTTGGCTATTGCAGGCATTGTCCAGTCCTCTATATGGCTGAAGAGGCTTAGTGCTAGCTTGGCTATTGCAGGCATTTCCAGTCCTCTATATGGCTGAAGAGGCTTAGTGCTATTGTTTTCTCCCTTGGCTATTGCAGGCATTATCCAGTCCTCTATATGGCTGAGGAGGCTTAGTACTGTTTTCTTCCCGGCTTGGCTATTGCAGGCATTGTCCAGTCCTCTATATGGCTGAAGAGGCTTAGTGCTATTGTTTTCTCCCGGCTTGGCTATTGCAGGCATTGTCCAGTCCTCTATATGACCGAAGAGGCTTAGTGCTATTGTTTTCTCCAGGTTTGGCTATTGCAGGCATTATCCAGTGCTCTATATGGCTCAGAGGTTTAGTGCTATTGTTTTCTCCAGGCTTGGCTATTGCAGGCATTATCCAGTCCTCTATATGGCTGAAGAGGCTTAGTGCTACTGTTTTCTCCAGGCATGGCTATTGCAGGCATTGTCCAGTCCTCTATATGACTGAAGAGGCTTAGTGCTATTGTTTTCTTCAGGCTTGGCTACTGCAGGCATTGTCCAGTCCTCTATATGGCTGACGAGGCTTAGTACTGTTTTCTTCAGGCTTGACTATTGCAGGCATTATCCAGTCCTCTATATGGCTGAAGAGGCTTAGTACTGTTTTCTTCAGGCTTGGCTATTGCAGGCATTGTCCAGTCCTCTATATGGCTGAAGAGGCTTAGTGCTATTGTTTTCTCCCGGCTTGGCTATTGCAGGCATTGTCCAGTCCTCTATATGGCTGAGGAGGCTTAGTACTGTTTTCTTCAGGCTTGACTATTGCAGGCATTGTCCAGTCCTCTATATGGCTGAAGAGGCTTAGTGCTACTGTTTTCTCCCGGCTTGGCTATTGCAGGCATTGTCCAGTCCTCTACATGTATATGGCTCAAGAGGTTTAGTGCTATTGTTTTCTCCAGGCTTGACTATTGCAGCCATTGTCCAGTCCTCTATATGGCTGAGGAGGCTTAGTACTGTTTTCTTCAGGCTTGACTATTGCAGCCATTGAGCCACTGTTTTCCCCAAGCGTGCCAGGCCAGGCTATTTTATGGAGAGTCTAGACCTGCGTACAGCTGACATGATTGAAAAGCCTTAGTCATAGAGCTATTGTTTTGTTCATGCCAAGCTATTGTAAGCAGGGTCTAGACAGGCTAGACATTTGTACAGAAATAGCCAACATGATTGTCACAGAGCTATTGTGTTCACCAGACCTCACTACCAGGACTAGTGTATGATTGTCCAGACATTTGTTCTCCTGAAAAGAATGCCATAGAGATTTTTGTTTCTGAGTAAACCCCTGAAATATATACCTACCTGCGTATTCCCTCGTGATAAATCGCTCTACGTCTGACACTATACGATTTCGATCCTCTATCTCATATGGGGTGGGAGCAAAGTCCCCTGTGAAAGAAACGAAAGACATCAGGAGTCAGATATCAAATATACACACAAAAATACATGTTTGTAAAATCTGCCAGAGCTGTTGATTACTCTTCTTAACTTGACAGCTCTCTCTAATATCACTTCCCACTGCATTTCTGGTTTTCACTCTCCTTAAAACTCTCCTTACAAATCTGGAGGTTCCTTGGAAGTACAATAGAATCATATAGACATATTGCCACTTTTAAAATCCATAAAGCAGCCATGACAATGTATTTTCATATGTACAAGTACATCTGGGCAGTGTTTAATGATAAAAGCCCCAGTCATGACAGATAAACTGTAAATTTTTCAGTGCAATCATTTTGGGGGGTAACTGATATTTCAAACTTTGATTTTGAGGAGAAATATGATTTAGTTCATTATTGGAAAAGAGAGAGGCAGATTAAATTGAAGAGGCATGGGGTATAGTAGTTGTGTTAGTCAATTGAAAATCACAAAACCCAGGAAGGCTAAATGTACATGTAGTGCCTGGTAGTATTATAAATGTGTGACAAAAACAGTCATTGAGGTTTTCATATCTCAAACGTATTCATTTGGCATCTCAAGTTGTCAAACATACTTGGCACAAGTTTCAAGGATTCATTTAGCACTCGTAGGTAATCCTTGGTGAGCTCCGGTAAGGGAGGTAAATCTGGCAGTTTTTCCTCTGGGCATGCCTGTTTGAGATGGCCTTCTTCTTGACAAATACTACACACAACTGCAGGCCCCTGGAATAGCAATGAAATATATTTGCAAAAGTATCTAACGAGAGCCAAAATTAGCTCAAAAAACCCTGCACAACACATTCTCTAAAGAGTCTCCCCGTAAGGTATCCACTAACAACGGAAAATTGTGATTTTTAATGATTCCCTGATTTTTGGGATCACAGTGACCTCGATTTCAATCTTGGTAAGTAAAATATCATCTCCCCCTAACAAGCCTAAATGTACAATGTACCATAATCAGGGTTCATACACTTAGAGCAGGACAAATTTCCAGGAGTTTTCCAGAACTTTCCAGGTCAATAATTTTAATTTTCTAGGAGTCTTTAGTACAATAACTCGCAAAACAAATATGAGCAAATTAACGAAGTTCAGGAACAAATTTTGGCACAGTAATCATGCGTGGCATCAGATCGCTGGTTCTGTCAAAAGACGAAAGTGTAGTTTTTCCAGGAGTTTCAAAGACTAACTTTATTTTTAAGCATTTGTCAGGAATTTCCAGGTTAGCAATAAATTTCCAGGAGTTTTAAGGACTTTCCAGAAGGCGTATGAACCCTGCATAATACTTGCACAAAAAAAATATGCTATTTTTTATGATTTTCTGATTATGAGGCTACAGGGCCTTGACCATCGACCTTGACCTAAATATTGGTATGTGACATTTTCCCCAAGGTATTTGCTGACAAAAAATTTTAATTGTGATTTCCTGATCTTGAGGTCATAGTGACCCTGAGCTAAATTCTCTTTCATGTATGTAACATCTTTTGTCCTTCATGAATGCACTCACAAACAAGATTTAATTACATGTACATGGCAGAGCCATAGTATTTGAGAAGAAAATTGCATGTGATGGCTGCAGTTGAGCATCCAGCAGTCATGGGACCAACTTAGTCAGAAATTATAAATTACAATCTCTACAAATGATTATATCAAAATCTTCACCGTTTATAAAATAATGATATTCTGACCAGCAGTGAAGTCACAGCGTGTACGGACCTCTGTTAGTTCATTCAATACAGCTCATTACTATGTTTAACAACCTTCATGCCTTCAAGTGCATGTGTTACATTCATAAAATTTACATAAATGTGAGATTATAACCTGAATACATGTATTACGTATCTGCTTACATCATGGCCTCCCAGATTTTTCCCTCAAGTACATGCATATATATTTTGTAAGTGTAAGTGTACAATGATGTAAACTTTCAGATTATATGAGCTTATGGGGTGGGGCATGGCTGGGTGGGGGTCCAGTTCACGGGGGGTGGCAACTATCCTCCAGGGGTAATGGATAAGTGTAGTGTTCCATAACTGTACAATGACGAAAGTTTTCAGAATATATGAGGTTACGAGGTAAGGCTTGGTGGGGCCCAGTTCCGGGGGGAGGGAGGGTTAGGGATGTGTTCCATATAAGTGTACAATAAAGTAAACTTTAAGAATATATATGGTTATGAGGTGAAGCAAGGCTTTATTCGCGAGATAGAGGGTAGGACTTCTCGAGTATGTTTAGCAAGCTTAGAAGATTTTAGCCCACCCAGAAGGGAGAGAGAGAGAGAATTAGGGTTTAACGTCGCATTCAGCAATATTTCAGCTATATAGCGACCACCCAGAAGGGAAAAACCTTGAACCGGCTCTATCAATTGAATTTGGCATACATGTACAGTGTCGTGAATATTATATAGCTTTAGGACACATGGTAACAATGTCTGTGCACTTGGACTAATCCACTTCTTCGAAGGTTTTTTATACACTGAATACCAGTCCCAAAATCTAACCTGCAGGGGTTGAAATATTCAAAATCATTTACCGGTCACATGAGACAGGTGATCAAAAAGTTTACCTGTCACCTTTAAGAATTACCTGAACATGCGGTCATTCTAATTGTCAAGGACATGTAATTCAAGATTATTAACGAAGCTACATGTTGCAAACTACCAATAAATTAATTACACATTGTTTCTATGTTAAAGTAGCAACTGTTTTGAATGACTTTTGTCAAGGATATACAGTCTACAAAGCAGTGACATCAAAGGATATTTGACAATCTGTCATAAGTCTACTAAAAAGCCCCTAACTTCTAAGGCCTCTACAAACTAAAGAGATATCAAGATTGAGTAATGGAAGACGGTAGAATTCTATAGCAACATTTACACTTGGGGAGCATTGATAAGATATTAATTTATTAAGATTGCCAAAGAACCGCTCTCGGAAGTTGCATTCAAGATACAGTACAGTACACCCAAGAATTAAACTGGTCAAATTCGCGAAGGATAGCCGAAAAATGTCGCGAACCGTTCGCGAACGTTTCGCGAATGATTCGCCAGTATCTCTCGCCATACCTTTCGCGAGAAAATGTCAAAATTGAACCTTTCGCGAAAGGAATACGCGAACAATGTTTGAGGAAATACATGTCGTAAAATGTTTATATTCTTGTCTGTCAACTATTTATTTTTCATTTGCTGGTGTTTTGTTTTTAATGGCATTAATTAGGTCCATATACCTAATTTTGCAAAGGAATTGCAACTATAAAATCACGACGTACCGGTTTTCCTCGTCAGTCCATGATGCAGCCGTGATTCATGCAAAATCGAGATCGTAAAATTGGTAGCTGTATCACCGTATTCATCTAATCAAAAAGTCGCATAATCTGCCCCATATTTGAGTTCATTGTGCTGTATGGCTTGTTTTTGTAACTGAAATCTTTCACATCCAAATGAACTTCGCAGTGCATGAAGCCCGATCTAAAACATGGCGTGTCCAGTTGCTACGAAGAGGGGAAACAACTCTGAGCAGACATTTAAAAAAATGTTTTTGCCTTCATTGACAGAACAGGGGTTATTCTTGACAAAAAAATTCATCTACTCAGTTTCCAAATTCAATAAAACTAACTCAGTTTTTCCACCATGCCCGAATGTCTCCAAAAAGTAATTTTTTAAAGTTTTCATCACATGAATTATAAAAACTCAATTTTTTTAAAGTTTTCATCACATGAAGAATAAAAACTCATTTTTTAAAGTTTCATCTTTAACGGAATGCATTTATATTGCAGTGGCAGAGAGATCAAATCAAATCAATGAGGTATGATATAATTCTAGAGGAGAATTGGTGTGATTAATAAAGTGGTTTAGGCATATATATTTTTTTTTAAGACTTGAATTTGAAATTCCCCCGACACAATTTGAAATGAGTGTGTTAAATTTTCCTTGGATTGCATTTTATTGCAGAAAATATATCCTACGAGAATGAAATTTGCAATTCCCGAAAATGTTTGTGCATGCAAGGAAACCAAACGGCCGTAAATTGAAGACGGCCATAATAAATACCAAGCTGAACCGTAGACCAGTCAATGCTCTGACAACCCGATCATGATTGATTGTAGCTCTCCTCTTGCACACGTGAAACTTCTTTATTTAGACAATTTGTACGTTTGGTTTTGATGTATTTTCAATACTTGGTATCGCTGGACATTTCACCTTTTATATCGTGTTGAAACGAAACGGTACATATGTAACCAAAAAATGATGATGGCTGACTGCTGGCACAGGTCTCTCTGCTGCGCAGTTCTGTCGATGTTGTAGCTGTCATCCCTTGTGGTCGTTTGGAAACTTCCACCGGTCGTATTAATCGCAAACCCATACATAAAGAAATGCATTGGATGGTTCCCGACGAATCGAATTGGAAGCGTTCACTAAAACTAGGAAAGTAAGGCACAAAACTTTAGCTGTGCCGTATTCGATACGCACATGGCCTTTTCAACAACAACAATAACAACGACAACGTGAGTGGAGATTTTCTTTTGTTTCGTAGACTGTATTTTCTGCCTATTTCGTTCCTGAAACTCAATTTTGTTGCAGGAGATTCTTACTGGGTGAAATAGAGAATAGTGGTTAAAACATATGCAACTGTACCCCGCATGAGAAGATCCAACACTCCCGCATTTCTTGCCATCTTGTCTTGTCAAATGCGGATCGCTTTACGTCAGTTACGATCGTGACCTATCTTTCGCGAAAGGTATTTACCTCTCGCGAAAGCTATGAAATGAATATGAAATCATCGCAAGTTATTATCAACCTTTCGCACATGCTTTCGCGAACGTTTCGCGAAAGATGAACCCAACGTTTCGCGAGCAGTGACCAGTTTAATTCTTGGGTGTACTGTACACCCAACAAGTAAACACCCATATCATCTGCAAACCATCTGCAGATGATCACATATTTCATATGCAATAAATTTACCTTTCCATCAGTCAAAGTTTCCACTGCGAATCTGAAGGAAATATCTTCCATTGGAATATCTTGAATATTATCCTGTGTTTCAGAGCTCATAGAACAAGAGTCTTCACTTTCCACAAGATCCGACACATCATCTGTTGTCAAGCACTCGATGTTCTTCGATACAGCAATCGTCTTTGCGTGTCCGCTGTTCTCCACAACTCGACAAATTGCACCCTTTATCACAGATTCGACAAAATTCACCACAAATTCTTCCACAGTTTTGGTGACCACAAACTGGTCAGTGGTTGGACCGTCCACACCAGCTATATGTACTACCTCCCCTGTCTTCACCTCTTCACGGTCATCGTTCAAAGTACATGTTAAAATTTCGTCATCTGCATTGATTCCCTGACAACTGACTTCAGGCACCGAACTGGCCATAATAACGGTTGACTGTGATTGGTCGAAACTTGAACTACATGTGGTTTTCGGAAGACAACTGTTAGTTCCCGACGACATATCACAAGAGGATACTGAACAGCTGTCAAATTCCTTGCAAATACTCGGCATGCTGTCATCAGATGGAGTTTCTGAGATACAGCAAGGGGAGCAACTCTGGTCATCTCCCTGCAATGACATTTTGGCCTTGTCTATGATACTGTTGCTGAGATTGGTAGCGAAATCTCGTAACGTATTCCTATCAGATTCACTCATATGTTCACTGTCTGCTGCTGCCTCACCCGATAGCCCTGTAATACAACTATTTACATTCCTTTCAGCCATCGCATGGTCTTCCGGCAATTCCGGAATGAGATCACTTCCGAGGACATCCTGATTCACAGCGAATGACGCATTTTCACTCAGTGGTTTTGACGCCTGGGGAAACAGTTCTACAGAAGGAGTCGAAAGCACAGGACTTTTTGGCACAAGATTGTCTACAGTATCATTATAGTTCAGATCAGGTGACAGATTGTCTAGCACTTCTTCATCTGTGTCGCGCGAGCTCTCGTCGTTGTCGCATGCTGTGGAAGTCTTATCGCCACCTGCAGGCATGCCAAAGTACCTGTAAGACTGTCGTAAAGAATCGTAGATGTAATCAAATACTTGATTACTGCTGACAGACCTGGCCACATTTCGTTTCCTCGAAAACGGATCTACGAAAAATAAATAAACATCCAGAAGAAATAATTCATGAACAGTGAACAATCAGCATTGGCAGAACAGATGAAACAGGTATCCATCCTACCACACTTCAGTGTTCTATCAAACCATCCTACCACACTTCAGTATTCTATCAAACCATCCTACCACACTTCAGTGTTC
This sequence comes from Hanleya hanleyi, assembly GCA_036873755.1. Lineage (NCBI taxonomy): Eukaryota > Metazoa > Mollusca > Polyplacophora > Lepidopleurida > Hanleyidae > Hanleya > Hanleya hanleyi. The sequence continues at coordinate 33,660 of JAVTVY010008885.1, read as the reverse complement.
TATCAAATTAAATTATTCATAACTGCAATAGATGGCATCTGATGCACTCAACTGCACTCCTTCAATAAATTTCTTATTCATTGTCTGCACTTTCCATTATGAAATTTTATCATGGGAAGAAATAAAGTAGAGGAAGTTGGGTTTATTTCGGGGAGAATTATGTGTAAATTGAATATTTTCAATAAAGGATGCAAGGGTCTCACATATCTTAAAATCTCAGACAAAACCACCTTCAACCCTTTCGTCTGACCTTAGGGCTGTTCCATTTTAAAAGGTATGGGAGGGGCGGAAGGCAGCTTTGAATTATACCCCACCACCCACAGAAATTTTATTGGCCTTCCCAATGTTATAACATGGATTAAAAGGAATTTCCTCCCATGACCCATAGAATAATATATTCAGTGCCTTCCTCCCCTCCCATACCTTTTTAAATGGAACAGCCCTTACCTTCCACAGCTAGCTTCTTCCCGGACCACTTCTTATCTGCCTTGGGCAGCACTCTCTCTTGTCGTATACAGATAACATCATTGGATATACTGAAGGAGAGGCTGTAAAATCTTATCATGTCGAGCCACAGTTCTCCGATCGGCTGGTCATTCTCGGTTTTCCAAACTTTTGCCTAAAAACAAAATTTCTGCATAAATTTTAAAGGAATATCAATGAATAACGCAAGCGTCAATCAGAATTTCACAGTTCATTCCCCAAAATTATGAAATTTTTATGAAAGCAGAATATTTTATCTACAAGCTCCTCCACTAAGAGCTATCCCCTACTATTTACGTTTTTGTAGTATTTGCCCAGTAGAATTCCTGCATACCCCGGAAGTGGGGAAGGAAGGATTCAATTGACCACACTATAATTGTAGCGACATTGCCCAATGGAGCTAAACAACAACTGTGAACCATCATACAATCAGGACAAGAGTGGAAGTCAAACCTACCAGGATTTCCAGACTCTGGCAATACAAGTTTTCACTCTCTTCTGGCGACTTGTTTTCATTAATCTTCGTTTTGATCTGAAAAAATAATGTCTTGAGTCAGGAGCTGCAGTCATATGATTCACTGGATATATCTGGTTTCCTTTTATGGAAAAAGGTATAGCATAAAGACATTCGGGAGTGATAGCATCTTCAGTTAAGTATAGAAGATATCTGGGAGTGACAGCATCTTCAGTTAAGTATAGAAGATATCTGGGAGTGACAGCATCTTCAGTTAAGTATAGAATATCTGGGAGTGACAGCATCTTCAGTTAAGTACAGAAGACATTTGAGAGTGACAGCATCTTCAGTTAAGTACAAAAGACATTTGAGAGTGACAGCATCTTCAGTTAAGTACAGAAGACATTTGGGAGTGACAGCATCTTCAGTTAAGCACAGAAGACATTTGAGAGTGACAGCATCTTCAGTTAAGTACAGAAGACATTTGGAAGTGACAGCATCTTCAGTTAAGTACAGAAGACATTTGAGAGTGACAGCATCTTCAGTTAAGTACAAAGACATTTGAGAGTGACAGCATCTTCAGTTAAGTACAGAAGACATTTGGAAGTGACAGCATCTTCAGTTAAGTACAGAAGACATTTGAGAGTGACAGCATCTTCAGTTAAGTACAGAAGACATTTGGGAGTGATAGCATCTTCAGTTAAGTACAGAAGACATTTGGAAGTGACAGCATCTTCAGTGAAGTACAGAAGACATTTGGGAGTGACAGCATCTTCAGTTAAGTACAGAAGATATTTGGAAGTGACAGCATCTTCAGTGAAGTACAGACGACATCTGGGAGTGACAGCATCTTCAGTGAAGTACAGAAGACATTTAGGAGTGATAGCATCTTCAGTTAAGTACAGAGGACATCTGGGAGTGACCGCATCTTCAGTGAAATATACAAGACATTTAGGAGTGATAGCATCTTCAGTTAAGTGCAGAGGACATCTGGGAGTGACAGCATCTTCAGTTGAGTATAGAGGACATTTGGGGGCTGATATCACCTTCAATGTAGCTTTGGGGATGGTTACTTCTACAATGAGATTTGGAAGACATTTGGAGCTCATACATGTATCATCTTCAATGTAGCTCAGAAAACATTTGCGGCTAACAGCAACTTCATTAAGTCTGAGGCTGACAACATCTTCAATGAAGTTTAGAAGACATTTGGGGCCGATAACATCTTTAATGAAGTATAGAAGAAATTTGGGGCTGAAAACATCTTTAATGAAGTATAGAAGACATCTGTAGCTGATAACATCTTCACAGAAATACGAGGACATTTGGGGCTGACAACATCTTCAATGAAGTGACTGATAACATCGTCAATGAAGTAAAGAGGACATTATTGGCTGATACAGGTAACATCTCCAATGAAGTATAGATCACATTTGGAGTTGGTATCCTCTTCAGTGAAGTATAGAGGACATTTGTGGCTGATACAGGTAACATCTTCAATGAAGTGTAGGACATTTGGGGCTGATACATGTATCGTCTTCAATGAAGTACAACACACAGCAACATTTTGAGAAGACCAACCTCATGAAGTACTGGTAAAACAGCTGGTTTCTGTTGTTGAAGGAAGTAGATGGTCAGCAGGGAGGTCGTGTATGCAGGCATCGTTCCCATCATCTGCTGGTCCACTTTACATACCTGTGAAGATGTAACACAAACTTTGAGAGTGATTATGCATTTAACTATGTATTATGAAAAAATACCATTTAATTATTTACATGTAATTCATTTCAATCATCCTCAATTTTTTTGAAAAATTAAATTGTTCACTCTTTTTAATTAACTGGATCAATCCCCAAATGAAGGAATATGCTGCTGACCTTCAAATTCTTCTAGATAGACAAATGACAATTGTTCAGACCCGCACAAAGTAATTTGCAAAAGAAATAATATTTGAGAGAAAGATTAAGTTAGCCATTAGCGTGACTCAAACCCACAGGAATACCTCGGAAGTTGTCCCAGAGAAGATTGATCCTTTCTCTAACTCCATACCAAAATGGTTATTTGTGTAATCCTGGTTTTCTGGAATAATTCTGGAACAAACGATGAACTCTGTACACTGACGAATGATTAGTTGTGAAGTTTCACACATTAATTTCTGGATAGTGTATTCCCCTTCTGCCTACGGTAATTCCTCTAATAAATCGATCACCGGAAGTGATATTTGAGGTGATAAAACAGTGGGGTGATCGATTTATTGCAAATCAGGGAAACCGAAAGTCATGAACAAGGGTTATGTGTAACCCGGCAGCTCGCCGTTTTGGGTTTTTTCAATAACATGCAGCTTCGCATAAAGATCGAGCCCTTCAGGTTGCACATCACTGGCAATGACAATACATATTGTTATAAAAATTTGACTTCTTTGTCAGTGATGTTGAAGTTGGATTGAAAGATGAACTATATTATAAAACTTGAAATAAAGATAACCTTTTTTTCAAGCAGTAAATTATACTAGTCCAGCCTAAACAGAAAACATTAACCCAGAAAACTTTCAGAGTCCAAAAGAAGTCAAAATTATTCCAGCCTAAGCAAAAAACATTAACCTTCCAGCTTGAGTCTAACGTTATAATACTAAATAAATAATACTAATAAAACATTAACGTTGTGCGAAACATAAAAACTTAACACTGACACCGCCACTTTCCCCGTCTCTCTCCCCCTCTCTCTCCCAATACCTCGCCTATTTCGTATACGGCGAGCTAAAAATGAAAATGAACCAGCAAGGGGTCCAGTTTCCAATACCGCAATTGTTTCAAATTTACGCAGCCGATTTAACTGAAAAAAACATTCTTTAGATCCAGTTTGTGCTGTTTGTAGAATAAACTAAACAATTTGAGAACACTGGAATTCTGTCTGTGGTGATAGACAAGGAGTGGAAATTTATTCCTCACTGACAGCTCTGCTCTGCTGCCATGTTTGTAGTGGCAACAGTCGAGAACCTTCTTTTACTTATTTGTCTAACATGGGCACCAAGATTCCCGATCTAGTTGAGTTTTGACTTTGTTGACAACAACAACAACGCTTCAGAAACTGAGCTTTTTAGTTTTTTACGATCAGTTTTCAATTTTTGAGATATTCATACCATCGTTACAGTAGTAAAACTCAACGACTATGAATCCCTGGTCAACATGTGCACATCAGCATTGCATATGTGATGGAATTTTTATGACAAACAGGATCTACTAAAAATTGGGGGTGATTGAATTATTACAACTTTCGATCGTATTTTTCTCCAAAAATTGTGGGTGATCAATTCCCGATAGGGTAATCGATTTATTAGAGGAATTATCGTATGTCCCAATGCATAGAAAAAACTTAATCTACTGATATCTGGCGTATGTTCTATTTAGACAATAAAGTTGTTAAACCATTCTTTGAGCTAAAAAATATATTATGGGGTTTTGATAAAATGCTTTAGTAAAATATATTTTTTGTGCCTACCTACCCAAATTGTTCGGTCTCCATAATGGGAAACAAACATCATTTGTTTTTGGCCTTAAGATAATCATGTACATGCACAATGTCATTTGTCAAACAGAATAACCTGTGCCTACCTTTGACCAGTACCTGAATGTAATGGCCAGCTCTCTGACACGTGGGTCAATCTGACAGTAGGTGGCCAGTAACTTGGTCGTCTCGTGAGCGTGGTTGTTCCCAACGGTTAGCTGATAGCATGTCTCTGAGTCAGGATCTACAAAGCTGATTGACGGTACCTTGGCCTTGAAGTCCGACTGAATACATTTGTAAGCATCTGAAAATGAAATACATGGTGACTTTGGAAAACAATTATGAACTTCAATACACATTGCATGCCTGTACAACAAACATTTAAATTTTAAAGTGACTTCCTCGAAATACAGCATTGACTTGTTTGGAAATTCCATGACGCGTGACATCCTGAACGCAAAATTCAACAGTTATGTTTCTTCCCTCTTGATGTCAAGATATAGGCAAAGGGGTGAGTGAGTGAATAGAATTTAACGTCGCTTTCAACAATATTTCAGCTATATCGTGACGAGCCAACTAAGCATCACCCAGCCAAGTTGCATTCCTGCTACTTCAAAGAAGAAATCTTTGAAGCAGCATGGAACCAGACACCCTCCATCCACCCTATAAAACGCTGAGGACAGCACACAAGACACAGACAGGACACTTACATGGTGCAATAAAGACAAGTGATATTACCGTGCTGGACATCACATCATCAAGTTCCTGTTGCTTCTCCGCAAAATGCATTGAAGCAACAGGAACCTGAACCCACCCAACCATCCACTAAAGGCAAAGGACATCCAATGGAGAAGAATGGTGGAATACATGAAATATAGTCACATTCCACAGTTATAATACTGAATGAAGATGAAATGAGTGATGTTGACCATTGATACTTTGACCTCCTCTAAGGTACTGAACATATTATCTTCGCCTAATATATCCATTCAAGAAAAAAAATGTGCAATTTCAATGATGTCCTGATTTTGGGCCTCAGTGACCTTCACCTCAATTTTGGTACTTGACACATACTTTAAAATACGAAGCTGCGCATCAGAAAACCCCTCGGCTCTGGGCGCCAGCCATTCATAATATATTCAATTTGAAACCAAGACTTCAGGAACACCAAGCAGTCAAGTGACAAATATACAGATTATGAAAATTTTTGTAATTAGAAATGGTCTCTAAGGTTTCCATCCAATCAGAGAAACCGGTATTCATTACATAAGTCTCTTGATGCATCGATGATGTATACCAAATTTTACATCGAGCATTTGAAAGTTATCAGATAGAGATCATTAATGATTTCGCATAAATTAAAGATGGCCACCCATCCTTCCCACCACTCAGAGGAACTGATGTGGTTATTCATTGCAAGTCTTCTAATACATGAATGCTGTATACCAAGTTTCATATAGAACACTGAAATGGTATCAAAGACATACATCATTAAAGATTTTGCATAAATTAAATATGGCCACCAAGGTTTCCGCCCAATCAGAAACACCAGAACTGTCATTTATCGTAAGTTTATTGATGCATCGATGATGTATATCAAATTTTACATCGAGCACTTGAACGGTATCAGAGATAGAGATCATTAATGATTTTGCATAAATTAAAGATGGCCGCCCATCCTTTCCGCCACTCAGAGGAACTGATGAAGGTCTCTTGATACATAAGTCTCTTGATGCATCGATGATGTATACCAAATTTTACATCAAGCATTTGAAAGTTATCAGAGGTAGAGATCATTAATGATTTCGCATATAAATAAATTAAAGATGGCCACCCATCCTTCTCACCACTCAGAGTAACTGATGCGGTTATTCATTGCAAGTCTTCTAATACATGAATGCTGTATACCAAGTTTCATATAGAACACTGAAATGGTATCAAAGATATACATCATTAAAGATTTTGCATAAATTAAAGATGGCCACCAAGGTTTCCGCCCAATCAGAAACACCAGAACTGTCATTTATCGTAAGTCTATTGATGCATCGATGATGTATATCAAATTTTCCATCGAGCACTTGAACGGTATCAGAGATATATATCATTAAAGATTTTGCATAAATTAAAGATGGCCGCCAAGGTTTCCACCGAATCAGGGAAACTGGTTTGGTCATTCCTTTGAAGTTTCTTGATGCATCGATGATCTATACTAAGTTTCACACTGAACAGTGAAATGGTACCTGAGATACACAAGATTAATGGTTTCGCATAAATTAAATATGGCCGCCAAAGTTTCCAACCAATCGGGTCCAGATTCAATAGGGTTCTGGGTCATGAGCATATGGATGTGCACTGCAAGTTTGGTGTGCCTAGGGTAAGTCATTCTAAAGATATCTTGGTAACGAGAAAGCTGTGATGGTTTCGCATAAATTAAAGATGGCCGCCAAAGTTTCCAACCAATCAGGTCCAGATTCAATAGGGTTCCGGGGCACGAGCATATGGATGAGCACTGCAAGTTTGGTGTGCCTAGGGTCAGTCGTTCTAAAGATATCTTGGTAACGAGAAAGGTGTGACGGACAGACGGACATACATGACGACGACAATACACTTCGGCCAAATTTTGGCCGAGGGGTAAAAATTGACGATTTTCAATGATTTGGGTTTTTTTCATTTTGGGGTAACAGTGTAGAGTGACCTGGACCTTTTGACCTTAATTTTGGTTTGTGACATCTTCTACTCCCAATTTGTATCAAAATCATGAACAAATTTTAAATGAGTTTCTGGGTCACAATGACCTTGACCTCAATTTCGGTATGCAATGCATCTACACACTTTATGCTCATTGAATTGCTAATGATAAACTCACTTGACAAATGATTTTTTACTGAATCAAAATTCTGACACTAAGAGGTTTTTTCCCGACCAAGTCATATATGCTGGTTTTAGCTTGACACTCTTCTGTTCAGTAGGCTTCTCTTCCTATTCCCTTTGTGTTGCCTCGTATGCGATAATAACAACCAAAATGTAAAGAGTTATGTAATCAATGATGCTACTGCCTGTAATGGGATTCGCCAGCTCGAACTTACGCCAGATGGCTACGTGTACCAAGAGGTAAATGACGCATGCGCATGTCATTTTTCTTGACGTCACAAAGACAACGTCATAATGTAACGATGTTAAATTGTTCGTTTTATGACGCCACGTCTTCTTTACCTGTTGGGAGCACTAGCGCCGCCTAGCGTGGCTGGCGATCCCCATTGACCGACAACAATTGCTCCTTAACAAAAATCCCCATGCCAGTGATTCTTTTCTTAGCCTATTTCTTCTACTTATTCAGACAGCAAAACTAAACTTCAGGCATCTGTGGAGAGAAATTCTGCCAACGTTCTACAAATTTCACTAGCTATCTTTTCAGTTCTTGGGATAAATAACATATCCATGCCACAGTATTCAGCCTCACTTGACATGAATAGTTATTTTCTGCTTCCAAGTCTAAAAATGCTATTATAAAATTATAAGGTATTTAGTGTATGAATAGGTTATATGGAAGCTTCGAATTTAAGGCTTATCATATATGAGAACAAAGTATTAAATCTGCCAGATGACCTTGATAGCTTAAGGTGTGCCGCTATCACTGTTCAGAGTCACACACATTAACGCTGACTGTTCCTTTTTGGGGGAGAAGCAACGCTTGAGGGTATTAGAAACAAATGACTAAATCTGCAAAAATCTGTGTTACCAGTTATCCATGTGCAATTAAATACTTCAAAAAATACTTATTATGCATAATTTTAAGCATTCTGCATATACCCAATTTAAACTCTGTTGTCCATTATTTTTGAAGATATTTCTTGTTTCACATTTGGATAGTTCCAGGATCAAATTAAATTATCTTATCGAGATGCTTGCTGAATTCATATTTTTTTCACCGAAAAACCAGTTTGCCCGCCTGACCTCAACTGTCGGAGATAGGTTCCCAGGAAGAAATTCTTGTTGCCCCGGGCAAACGAGCAAAGGGATATTTTGCAGCCTGCTCCTACAAATAAATTTTTAGAGCATTCATTCATGCGTACATACCTTTCTCTTTGAGGGTTTTATATATAGTGACGAGAGCGTGTGCTGCATTCTGTCCCTGTGGTAAAATAACGTCAATGTTAGCATCGCTAGTCTTCAAGCCAAAACCCGTCACGGAGGAACCATACAGTTGAAGTGTCACATCTACAAGGGAAACAAGACACACAGTTACCCAAGGTACGCAGGGCTGCTCCAGAAAAAAACATATATGGGGGGAGGGGAAGACTAATCCTATGTTTCTCATGTTAAATGACTGTACGGTAATTCCTCTAATAAATCGATCACCGGATGTGATATTTGAGGTATTAAAATTGAGAGGTGATTCATTTATTGCAACTGAGTGAAAGCGGTGATTAGCAAAAGTCAGAGAAATGAATCTTGGATCATCAAATGACACGTTTCTGATACCATGACTTGTGACAACCGTGTCCGGGATGGTACAGGTGATTCGTTTCAAATTCTGCTTACTTTGGGTGTGATTCAATACAATCCAGCTAATTGCAGTTTTAATACTCCAGCATTAGCAGAATTAATACCCTGTTATCAAACACAATCTAGTTCAAACGGTCAGTGGTCACTTGCCAAGTGCTTAAGCTTGCTTGTAAAACTGCTCTAAGGGAAGGGAGACTACTCTAGTCAATAAATGATTCTGATACTTTGAATATTCTGAAAAAAATATGTCTCACAAGTATTGAAGTGAGTGAGTGAATAGAATTTAATGTCGCTTTCAACAATATTTCAGCTATATCACGACGAACCAACTAAGCACCACCCAGCCCAGTTGAGTTCCTGCTACAAGTATTGTATGTTTTACATAGTATTCACATTGTACCAATTTGTCACAGGTACACGTTCTTCAAGCTGAAAATTAGAAAAAAGTAATATGCAATGCCCCATTTTTTATATCATTTTCTGATATAGCATGAACTTCCTGAGCTGTATCACCTTAACGTCGCTTTCAACACTATTTCAGTCATATCACAACATTCGGTTCCTATTCCTTTTCACACCCAGGAACCCCATGGGTGCTCCAGTTAGTCGCCTCTTACGACAGTCTCTCTGAGGGGCTGAGGCCTATTCTTACCATGACCTGGAGTGTGCACGGCGACACCCTATAGAATAAATTTGTGATGTATCAAACCTGGTATTTGTTCAGATTACCTCACAAAGTATTAAATCATTCTTTCCAGTCATTTTCAAATAAACAGCATTTTTGCTCATTTCTCCCGTTGTTTAACCTAAATCCTCATGGAGGGCATGCCCAGTGTAAGGCCTGCCTCTTCGCCAGACGGTGTGCACTGGTGCAGGACGATTGCTGAACTGGCAAATCATTATGTACATCGTCCCCAGGCCTTGTCATTAGGAAATCACAGGCGAGCAGTTCTGGATCAGATTTTCAAAGCGAGTAGGCAAGCACTTTGAGTTCTATTATGATCAATGTAAATTTGGAGGACTCATTGTAGGTGGGAAATAGAGGAGTGTGAGCAACTGAAGTCCCACTATTGTTCAGTCCTGTTCATTGAAGTCGCTTTGTTAAACATTAGACAAAATTGCAAATTCTCATGAACAATTTTTTGACAACATACATACACTTTCAAAGATTTTTTCATACTGACCTGGTAGAAATGTCTTCAGGTAAGCCTCAAGTTGAGTCACAAGGCATTTCCTTTGCTTCATGTCCTCCTCTGATAGGCCATACGTCGACACGAGGTCTCGCACAGTTCTATTTAATGCTTCGATATGCGAGGATGAAGGTTTGGGCAGACTCCGCAGCTGTTTATCTCCCTTAGATATCTGCAAATACATCGATAAACTCAAAATCTGAGCACAATTGTTTATTGCCTTTTACTGGTCACATTCTTTTCCTTGATTTTGTTTTCCCACAGAACCCCACACCTGTAGATCTTTTTTTTAGAAAAAAAAAAATCTGTCACCACCCCTAATGAAGAAGTGCCCAGAAGCAGCCTACCTCCAATCTTCTGCTGTGACGACGATCTTTCATATGCTGTCTGCAGTCAGGGACCAGGTCACAGTGGAACTCGCACACCCTGCAGAAAAAGTTGGCACGAGGAAACCTGGCAGATTTCTGTGAGAATAAAACAGAACCCAGCATAACTCATATGTTGGACATACCAGTATATTCTACTGTTCATGGATACGGATGAACCACGACAAACCGATGAAGAGATAGACATTTCCGCAAATACACTTGTATGGAAAATCCCCCTAATAATCTGATCACAGGAAGAGAAAAATCCCACCATAAAATCAGGGGTGATCACATTTATCAGAACAGCAAGTTGACAAAATGGTCCAAAATCATGCAGATAATACATTATTTCGTCATTGGAATTGATTTATTTATTGGAATTTTCAGAGGGTCACGATGATTGAATTATTAGAGTATTTACCGTTTATTTATTTCTCTGTACTATAGAACTGAATAATAATCCCCCATCTCGTGTACTTTTGTTTGGAACAGCCCTCAGTGTAATATGGCTGATGCATGGAAGCTATAGTTGAGGCAAAAAGATGAGATCTTGGAAACTTTCTCATGCCGTCGACTCGGATATGCCCGCTATCTCATCATATTAAAGCAATACAACATCATTTGTGACAGGTTAATGTTTTTGTACAGTAATTGAGAGAGCAGACATTGTCAATCTCATTCTGCTCTCGCCGGACAGGTTTCAGTTCTGGGTTATGAAGACCCCAATTTTCAACACTGTCGCAGTTGCGTCCTTTCCCGTGAAGTCGGGTGTTCATTACTGTTTTCAATGTTCGCATACCACATGGACATGATGGAATATATATCAGAGCAAGGCATGTGTGGAAGTAGTATTGACATTTTTGTCGTCTTCTGAACCAAATAAACGCACCAGAACCTGCATGTCCAGAAAGTGAGACCCCCGGTCCCTGTGACACCAGATGTTGGTTAGCCAATGGGGTTCTATAGAAGCAACAGGGCATCATGGGATAACAGTGCATCATGGGATATTTTCTAGGTTTGAGGAACTTGATTGGTCAATTCAAATTTTCAAAAAGAAATCAGGGATTTCCATTGGCCTGTGGAGAAAATTTGACCAATCGTAAAGGTTCATATAAAAACAGAAGCCTCAGGAGAACAATAAAAAACTCCAATAGTCTGTGGTATAGTATATGTTAGAAAGCATACCCGTTTCAACGGAAAAATCCCAGAATTTTCAAGTTCCTCCAAAATTTCCGGATCTGTGACCAACAGAACTTTTTCGCCTTCTTCTTTTCCACCAGTTGATCCTGAAATATATCACATAAAGAACCATTATCCTGATTTTGGTAAACAAAACAGTTTCATAAGAAATATTTTGTCTGCTTTTGAAATTACATGTAGTCTCAAACCTGGCCATGATGGACGAATTCAGATACGTCATGTATGGGAATCAATTCACACAGCTTTTCCCCAATTTGATTTATTAGTTTTTAACCTAGACCAATGAAATCACATGACATGCATGTAGGTATATACACTTTGAAATGTACGGTCTTTGGACAGCTGGTCTGATGTGACCTTACAATCAAGGAAAGTTGAGTGAATATGATTTAACGTCAGTTTCAACACTATTTCAGTCATATCACGACGTTTGGTTCCAATTCTTTTCACACCCAGAAACCACATGGGTAGGGGCCTATTTCTTTTAACACCCGGAACCCCCATTCGGAACTCCCGAGCGGAAATCTACGAAGGGGACTGATTCTACGCTCGGGGGACGACAACATGAATTTCCTATGAATCTCCAGATGTGACGCGGCTCCGAAGCCCAATCACTCTCGCGGAAGCCTTAATCCCCGACCAGCAAATATTTCCCTGCGAGTCTCTGATTTACGTCAGATATTCTAAAAACTGTTTATTCTTTTCATTCGAAGCACGTTTCAATAGAAAACCATCAGTTTAAATGGTACACACGCCACGTATTGGCAAGATATAATTCCCGTGACGTCACTGACAGTTCCTTGACAGACCGAAGTCACATGACCACGCTCTAGTCCAATATGGCCTCAATGACCTTCGAGGGACATCTCAAAACGGAGATCCCCGAGAAGTTGCGAATGCCGGAACCCATGTGTGGGCTTTACAATCAAGCAGACATCATAGTGTAGACCACACAGCAAAATTGTGGACTCGCACAACATTCAAATTAATCCTTTAACATGTTCAACAATAGATCTGTGCCTTCTGCAATGACAGTCAAAGGTGCATTGATACCATTTTTGTTTCAACCACTCCCTTTCCTATATCCTTAACATGGGGATTTGCTTGATAACTGCTATAAATATGGTAAATATGGATCGAATTATCCTATTATTTTATGACCATTAATCTTACATTTTTGATAAATTTGGCATTTGACATATCAAAAATAGTCCAGTTATCAATGATTAAAAATATTTCCTATGTTAAAGATATAGGAAATAGACTGGATGAATGAACCATTGCCTCAAGCACCTGCCGGTGCTATCGGTGGAGCTCTTTGTTAAAGGATTAATTTGAATTTTGTGTACGTCTGGAATTACTTTGTCCTGCAGGTATTATTAACCCTAGCATTTACCTATTTTGACTACATACTGGAATCTGCCTCAATCACCATCCTTCTGGGATGCCCCTCTAATATTATCCTAAGCACATTTCCATTAGGACAGATTAGAGCTGCACATTTTACACAGGGATTCATACATTAAATATACCTTTACGTCCAGTGAAGGTTTTCCTTGACGTAGAGTTACCCTTGCTGTCATCTCTCTTGTTTTCTTGCGTCACTTCTGCTCTTCTCAAATCGTCGTCCGGCGTACTTGGTGGTGGCATCGTACGAGTCCCACCTGGATTAGAGTTACCTGCCTTGGATTTGGTTGAATGGTCATGTCCTCCGCTGCTTGAAGTAGACACTGTAGAGTTATTCGTATTAGACTGGTCAAAGTTTGCCAACTTCCTTGAACCATCATCATGGTCCTGGCGTGAATTTGTTTTCTCGCCATCCCCTATACATGGTAGAGGTGCGCACGGGAGTTCAGATGCCCCTTCTTCAGAATCGCTATCTTTCTTTTTCCGGTGTCGAGGTTTCTTTACTTTCTTTGGTGTACCTGCATTGGCTTCTCGTGGTGCGCCATCTCCTCGTGGCTCCAGCTGCGACGGCTTGCCCTTCGGTTTGTTATCTGCCTGCTGTGTCAACTGTAACATGGATTTGAGCTCAGCCTCGATTGCCGCAGCGGTGATGCGTTGAGCCATGCCAACAGGTTCTCAGCGCAAATTACTAAAGAAAAGAAGATGGGAATATTAAAAGAAAAAACATTTCAATAAGAATGATGGCAAGGCCTAGAAAAATAATATTCTTGTTTCCGGTTCGCGGCCGACCCTAGGAAAAAAGCTGCAACCCTAAAAAGTTTTAAACGTTGTGAGAAGATTTTTTTCCTTCTAATTTCGACCCAACATCGGATTTCTCAAGGGCAAGAACTCTAACTAACCAAATAACAAGGGATGTAACTCTGTGTGCTTGGGAGACCAAAATGGCAGCTATCTTGCCGGTTGCGGAGAACGGCGAACTGCAGATTCTTTACGTGATAATCTGCAACAGTGGGCAGAGGACAGTCTGGAAATTTGTTTCCGTCCTGCCGACACAGACCATCGACGATATCGTCGCACTCAGCAGTGTGGATTTCCCAGTTTCGTCGGTGAAGTGTTCAAACAGTTGTTCGGGACCATGGATAGATACCACGGAGCTCCAACTATTGATTAGCAGTCATCGTTCAATGAACAGTTGTTGTTCGAGTGAAGTTCTAGTCTGACAGTTGAGTACGTTCTAGATATTTAAGGGAAGTTTAATTTGAATCCATCCAGTGACATAAATCTACAAGAGACATTGAGACAAATAACAATATATTTTTTATGAAGTCCACTGTGACAAGACTAAATTCGTGTAAAAGATGAGTGAATTTTGAATAGCAGTACTTGAATGAAGTTGTTGAAAAAATATTGGCATGAATTGCTTCCTGAAAGTTGCATGCCTCTCAGTATTTGTGCAGTATTGTAGGTACATGTAGATAAAAAAATAAATAACTGTTTTCCTACCTGCCTACCCCCACTTAATTTCAAGGTGCAACCGGAAACAAGAATATTATTTTACTAGGCCAAAACATTAAGCTGCTGTTTTCATACATTCTGTCTGATTGTCTGTCTGTCTGTCTGTCCATTCGTCCGTATTTCTTGTTAACCCAACTCCTACACATTTGATACGATTCATACGATACTTGATGAATATTATTGGCAGCTTGGAGAGACACATGTGCTCTTCCTGTTGATGAAAGCTTTTTCCTCAATGAGTTATTGCCCTTTACAGTTCAAAGTACTGTAGATTAAATGATATCATCCTGTCAATGCATCTCCTACACTTTTGATACGGTTCACATAATACTTAGTGAATATTATCAGCACAGTCCAGGACAAGCAATTTGCATTGGTTTCCTCTGATAAGCCAGATGATTATTTCTTGCCTGTTTATAAATTCTGTCACATTTATGCTCTAGGTTATGTCAACAAATACTAGACAACAACAATACCACAACAATACTAGATGGATGATGGATTTTAATTCTGTAAAGTTCTACAGGAAATGACATTCAAACAAGCCATCGTTTTGACGAAGCATGTGCATGAAATATTTGTTCAGTGTAAAATATTATACAATACATGGACAGGAACAAGGAGGCCTAGAAGTTGGGGCAACTCTATCTGCCCATATCTGCTCCTGGGATAGATATGGGCAGATCGAATGGAACCCTCAAAAGTACAAAAGTTCATCCATTTCAAATATTAGCTCTGTGTGAAACAAGAAATTATGCGAGTGAGTACTACAGGTGCAAGTCCCTGTAATTGTGTTAATTTAGAGCTGGTTGCAAACCTGATATGAATAGGCAAATCCAGAAACGAGAGAAAGATGTATTTCTCTGCTCACTTCTGGGCTTTGCCTATTTCATATAAGCCTTGGCGGAGTGTCAAGTGCGCATGTCACATCCGGGTCTTTGGAGAGAAAAACAAAGTCACGTAGTCAAACCTTTATATATGACAACATAGCGGACTGGTGCGGTTTTCTGGCGTTTCTGAAATTTTTTCGGCAAAGTGGGTTTTTTGGTGACAGAGCAAATAAATACAGGTATTCGCGTATAGAGGGAAGACCAAAAAACACAGCAGGGCATTAAATTCACCAGAAGAAAATGCCAAACGATTGCAAACATTCGAAGAGGTTCAACATGCACTGTGATTTGCCTGTCAGAACTCTGTTTCGTTTGCGTAGCGAAGTCAGGTGTGGAAAAAAGAGCTTTGAAAAAGAGAGCAATAACTCTGGTCACCTGCTAGGCTAAAATTAAATCTGCTTGAGTACGTGAGTGAATTCAACCAAGTATGTTGACTATGTGTTTTCGGGTCCCACCCATTGGGGGTGAGCCTCGACGCTGGAATGCACTCAGCGACCTAGAAACGTGGCACAAGTTTACAGCCTTGCCAGTCAGAATAACAGGCCTTTTTCCTTATGTGTGACTAAACAGGGGTAACAAGTTTATACATTTTATTTTGACGAGTGCATAAAACCCATTTGAGGCAAAAAATCATGCAGTTGGAGAGCCTTTCCAACTCATAAAATCTTCCACTGTCAGCCCATGCTTCCATGCTTCTGCGGGCTTGGGTAACCACCTCATCGGTTTGTTTATCTTTCTTCAATCCCAGAATGCACCGCAGCCAGCGACACTCCGATAAACCTTATTATGCGAACTGACGTATATATACGCAAGTTACTCGGTTTCCCCCCGACCTGCTGAGGCCATCCTTAAAAATAAGTTTGTTGCGCGTAACCCGACCGACTGTCCAAAAATCCGCCGACTGGAGACTTTTTTCGCCGATTTTCCGACCGGTCATCTTTTTATTTTATTTTGCAATGTCAGAATTATCTCCCCTATCTCCTCGCTCGTGTAAACGTATGTAAAACGTTCGCCTAGCAAAAGCAAGCAGGATTTCACTCTCCAGTAGTCGCGATGTGAGCTTATGTCGCACGTTTTGAAGGCATATCCTCCATGGCCCAGTCCGTAGGGGAATGCAGTTTTCATCGACCACGTGTATATGGCGGGAAGTTCCCCCTTCTGTTTTGTGTTTGGGTTTGGACGAGAGGACAATAAACACATCGAGAGGCAACAGCAACACAGGATGGGAAAAATATTTCAAAACGGTTGGTTATTAAAACCTGCCATAAAGAGCTGTCGCGAATCGACTTGGAACGTAGACATGTTTAGGACTGGACATCACCATGCACCACATCAGTGTTCGAATTTAAGAAAAATTTGAACCAGTCCGCCGGACTGGTGAGCCAACAAAGTAACCAGTCCGCAAATATTTTTACTAGTCCGTTAATATTAAATAAAAGATGATGTGGAAACATTTGTCATCATGAATATTTTGTGCTCTGTGATGGTTGCTACTAAATAAGAAATTAATAATTGTGCATTCCTTGAATTTCTTGAGCGCGTGACTTTGACTGCACGTGTCGGCGCGAAAAACACTGCTTCAGCAAACGCCATTTCAAGCCAAAAAATCAGTAGATTTCTTTCGAAGTTGATGGAGAATATGTTTAAAATTGTCCTGGTAAACATGATCAGGTCGACTGAAGCGTAATCATGTGCTGATTTCTCGATTCCCGACGTGGAATTGGGAGCTTTATTTTCTGAAAAGATCGCCAACCTGCATTGCCTGCTGCATTACAGTCACACTTTACGGTATGCTGCCAATGTTCGCACCGCTTTACGGTTGTTGTTGTTGTCGTAAAACGCGGCCGTGGTCGTGATTTCGTTGGAATTTGCTGGAATTTTTGTTAGACTCACACGATTTATTTAGACTCTGTCGGGTAACCGAAAACAGACATTTCGTTTTTCATTCTTTACAAATTGTGCGGAGATATCCAGAGAAATAGTTTACACAATGAACTGAGAGCTTTTTTGTTACCAGTCCGACGGACTTGTTGTTCAGTCACTCACACCAGTCCGTTTGATTTTTTACCAGTCTCGGACTGACGGACAGGTGCCAAATTCGAACTCTGCACATGGGTCCGTACACCGACAGATTCTGAGACTGACGATGTTACAACAACAACGATGTTTGGATTTCTACTTTTATCCGAGAAGACTTCAGTGTGCCTAAATGCAGAAAATCTATACTGCTTTGTTGTTTAACGGAAACTTTATAACCCTCTATGTTGATAAAGCCATGGATATAGTGTCGGTGGCTTCAGCGGTCTTGACAAATTAGATGGTGCCGTCAGCTTAATTTTGACGTTCCGATGTCGGCATCAAATACGCTTGTCAGAATTCCACCTCGGACTAAATTCCACGAAAAGACACAGGTTAGAAACTTAGTATTTGCCTCATTGTTGTCAGTAAATTAAATTACGATGTATTTCTAATCTGAATAAAGGAAGTACCTAAGTATTCAATAAAAGCACACCATAAATTTGTGACGAGGAAGGGCAGTAATGATGTTAATGATTAATTTGAGGTAATTTTCTCAACTCCAAATGGTATAATGAACAACCTTCTGTATAACACTGAGAGGATTTTTTTCTTTCCTGTCACAATTTTGGCAAAAGTTTGTCTGGTAGTGGTATATATATATATTTTTTTTTGACCAGCTAGTCACTAGTCATTGTCAAGTCATTGTCAAGAATGTGTTCAAGGATGCCGATGTCTTCTAAGAAATAAAACAGGTGTACACACAAGCCTGAATTTAAGAATATCTTGCTTTATACCTTGAAGATAACTAGTTTTCTATACTGAAATAATTTTGCTGCCAGACAAAAAGAATATTTCAAATGACCTGCTTAGTATCTTAGTATCACTAACCTCTTCCAGCCTCCCCAAAAGGAAAACCTGATCTAAAAAAAAAAAAAAATTTACCTACCTACCGACCCAACTTCCTGAGGTAGGGTCGGGTTACAGCCAACAAACATATTTTTAAGGATGGCCTGAACCTGAAAAGGGGACGGCGTATTCGACTGAAATTTTTTGAATTCGACTGAAAAAACGGAAACTCGGTAGGTTATTTGTTGATAGCTCGCTTAATACTTGTTCGATTCTGACAATGTAAAGTTTCCGGAGTAGCTGAAGAGATTCTCTTTTCAAAAATATATAGTTTGATGACAATTTTTTATTTATTTTTGAGATAGATATCAACTGAAAAAATCGTGTCGACTTCGCTGAAATTTTTTCTGGACCGACCGACATGCGGTTTTTCTTGTCCGGAAAATTATTGCGTGAACTGACTGAAATACTTTTAGGTTTCCGGAATGCTCTACTTTTATACGAATAAAATGATATAAAATATATGCATGTACCTTCTACCGTTTTCCGTAAAAGGGTTCGCTGAAAAAAAAACGATTGAAAATCACAACATTTTCAGCTGAATCGGCCGTAAAACGGATTAGTGAAGCGAGTTAAAAACTCGGATTTGGAGATGGACTTCAGAAGATTCCGAAAATCCGGAATAAGGATCGCGGGGTAAGTTTATTGGAAGATTGGTTATGTCGGTAGGTCATAAGTGTCGAATTAAATTTAAAAAGCATAGTTTGCACAAAAAATAGCCTAGTTTTCAAATAAATGAATGTTTGTCATCTAATAACTTAAATGTAAATGGAAATAGTATTAAATTTTGAATTGATCATTAATTTTATA
The DNA here is from genome assembly GCA_036873755.1 of Hanleya hanleyi. Taxonomy (NCBI): domain Eukaryota; kingdom Metazoa; phylum Mollusca; class Polyplacophora; order Lepidopleurida; family Hanleyidae; genus Hanleya; species Hanleya hanleyi. The sequence goes on along the minus strand of JAVTVY010008885.1, from coordinate 14,408 downwards.
TATATTTTTATAATCGAAATGAAAAATGACCAGGAATATACATATTTTGTTCTCAGTAATTTTTGTTCTTGGTTTTGTTATTAATATAAATTTACTAATTTGATAATATAAATATGATTTAATTTATAAAATGAAGTAAAAACAATTTTGACAGGCAAAAATGATTTTGGAACACTGTTCACACACTAATTGGTCCTTTGTTCCGGAAATCAATCTTCCAATAAACTTACCCGCGATCCTTATTCCGGATTTTCGGAATCTTCTGAAGTCCATCTCCAAATCCGAGTTTTTAACTCGCTTCACTAATCCGTTTTACGGCCGATTCAGCTGAAAATGTTGTGATTTTCAATCGTTTTTTTCAGCGAACCCTTTTACGGAAAACGGTAGAAGGTACATGCATATATTTTATATCATTTTATTCGTAAAAAAGTAGAGCATTCCGGAAACCTAAAAGTATTTCAGTCAGTTCACGCAATAATTTTCCGGACAAGAAAAACCGCATGTCGGTCGGTCCAGAAAAAATTTCAGCGAAGTCGACATGATTTTTTCAGCTGATATCCATCTCAAAAAAAAAAAAAAAATTGTCATCAAACTATATATTTTTGAAAAGAGAATCTCTTCAGCTACTCCGGAAACTTTACATTGTCAGAATCGAACCAGTATTAAGCGAGCTATCAACAAATAACCTACCGAGTTTCCGTTTTTTCAGTCGAATTCAAAAAATTTCAGTCGATTATCTGATCCCCTGAAAAGGCTGTGACCAATGCGGACAAGCATGCCTGGAACTTTGTTTTGGGGCAGCAAGGCTGACTTCAACCTATTTCTGAGTGAAATAAAATCAAATCTAGATGATGTAGCCAGAAGATGTGCTAATTCCGGGACGGTTGAAATGTGCAAACAAATTAGTTTTTGATGACATGTTGTTGTTGTTGTTGTAAACTCTTCAATCAAAATTTGGAAGTTTCGTGAAGTTGACACCGAGCGTAGTGCTACTGTATGGGGCAAGTGCGAGAAAGGAGGAATGCCTACATTCACAATCGGTTTGGACCTGGATTTGTCTTCTGAATTGGTGCTGAGACGCCGAAATCAATCACAACACTTTCTTCTTTCTTTTTGGTAAGGTCGTCGCCATTTTCCAGAAGGTGCATTATGGGTAGAATAATTTAAAGTGGATATGAAATTGTGTAAAAAATACTGAAACTACATAACGTTTAAAACGTGGACACGGACTATGACTCAGAACTCAAGTAAGTCAGTCAGTCAGTCAGTCACGTTTCGTAACTTGTGTATTCTTTCGCTTTACCCGGGGCTAGGGACCGTGTAAATTAATGTGCCGGTATCACATTTGTTACTATAACATATGGCAAGCCAAAGTGCTTTTTATTCGAGAATTTCCGATATCGGAATTAAAATTTCCGATATCGGAATTAAAATATCTCCGATATCAGAAATTCATGACCTTCAATTTCCGATATCGGAAATTGAATTCTCGATATCGGAAATTGGAATTCCCGATATCGGAAATTGCAATTCCCGATATCGGAAATTAGAATTTTCGATATCGGAAATTGAATTTCCGATATCGGGAATTGCAATTTCCGATATCGGAAATTCGGGGACAATTCCAGATATCGGAAATTCAATTCCCGTTACCGGAAATTCCGATATCGGAAATTGTCACTGAATTTTCGATATCGGAAATTGCAACTCTAGGGTGCACTCCACACTTGCCACGGTTTCGTACAAAGTGGTGTCTCCCTAATTTTATAATAGGGAAGGTCGCCCGATTTTGACAGCAAGGTAATTCTTCTTACCTTTCTACTAACTGATCTATAGTATCATCCTGGTGGACGTAACCATTTCTCCAAACGATCGAGATATAATAATTTCTTGTTGATCGCACCCACTCGCCTCTACAGAGTTAATCGTGTCCGGAATTGAGTATCTGGCGGACCAAAATCCGCACTTTTTCGGGAAGCGAAAATGATGATTCCTTTATGGCCATAAAATTTTACAAAAAACGAGTAGGTCGGCCCTCTGTTCTTTTCGCCATTTTAAATTGTCCTTTGGACGGGAAACACTTTAACATACATAATAAGAAAATGATTTCATAAGTTTTCGCTGGGTTGCGGGTAGAATTTGACACATTTTCATATATTTTATGGAATTTTTCAGAAAAGTTGAAGAAGGGTTACGGAGGATTGCACGTCTTTCCTTTTCAATTTCAATAGCTCACAAGTCTCCTGAAATAAGGGCACGAGTGTGCCCATTTAGAAAATATATACTTTTGCAAGGTTTTCGTTAAAGATTTTACATCTATTTATGGCCGAATATCCGAACCCCTGCCTGTTTTTAGCCGCACATCATTTAGGTGTGGAAAGCACCCCTAGGTTTTGTAAAGCTTCCAGCTTTCATTTTCGATATCGGAAATTCGATGACAATTTCCGATATGGGAAATTCTATTTCCGATATCGGAAATTGAATTCCCGATATCGGAAATTCGGAATAAAAAGCACTTTGGCTTGCCATAATAACACGACAAATTGATAGTGTTTTGTTAAAGAGTTTTTTTTTGACACTGGGATAATGGATGCAGTTATAAACGTCATTCAATTAACCAGGATAAGAGCTGAAGATTTATTCAGGTAACAAACGGCAATATGAAAAGTCGGGAACAGAGCATTGCAACCCAACGATCAACGAAGAAACCTCGTGATTTTGTCTGCATGGTTCTTGATCTGCAACAAAAAGTAGCTGTCGCAGCCGTGGCGAAGGGAAAGAATTTGGGATTCGACCTTGCTCAGAAACTCTAGCTGTGATAGGTGAAATTCCTATGACAGCTCAGCAGGGCCGAGGATTATTCAGGACGGCCGATCCTGCCAGTGAAGAGAGCCCGTGATCCTGAACCGAACCCATCCAGTTTTAAGTACAGAGTAGTTTTAATTTTAGAGTTACAAGTTACCGGTGGAAATATATATTTTCTGGCAGGGTGTTTCACAATGTAGGAATATAATTAAATTATAATTTATCCCTGAAGATGACGGAAATATATATTCAGTAAGAGTTTTTAGTGCCATGCGCACATGGATCAAGGATCAAAGTAGATCAAAATGTGTTGATAAAAGCTGGCCTTCCGAAAATGCCTTTTCGCAATCTTTCGCTGAAGAAAATAACGAAACAGGATAGAAAAAACATGCCAATTTGATACAGTTTGACCGACCTGAGCTTCTTTGACCATGTACCATCTCTCATGACTTTTAACTTCACGTTACATTTCTTAGTTCATTTGAAAATTTTACAAGCGCTGTATTTTAAAATAAAGATATAAATAAATAAATAAAAACAGATAAATAAATAACAAGGAGAGAGCGGAGGGAAATATAAAAAGAACAGAAGAATTGACTATGTACAAGTTCGTCGGAATGTGTCCATGATTCCTTAGTCTTTGTACTCCTTCGTACACACAAAGCCGCCCAGAAAAAAAAACTGGGAGAACCATAGGCGGGTTCTTCCAGAAATCTGTGCCTGTAACAGTGCTTGGAGTGCGTAACGGTGTACAGGATGGCAGGCTGCGTCATTTTATGCTTGAAAGTCAAAGGATCATATTCTGCACTAAACAGTTAGGCGTCTCAGGCGTGGAGCGTCTGGTCTTGTGGATAGCTGATTTTGTCAGTTCAGTACGTCATTGCGCACTAGTATCGTAACCTATACTAAATACAGCTGTCTGCTTGGCTGACTGTGGTGAAAATGAAGGACTCACGTGATCAGAAAGGTCAATCGCGAAATCTCGTTCTCTCAACGATACTTCTACGAGACTGAAAAATGGCGGCAACTTGACGAGTTTGATGACAAAATCGGAGTTTGGAAGAAGATTCCGTCTAACGGAATGAGTCATTAGTTGATTATCAAAGTTCTGGAGATGCCAAATCATATTATTTATTCGATAAAATGCTTTTCGTGCCTCTGTCTCAATTCCCCACGCCGTGTGCAGTGAAAGATCTCGAGTGACTGACGTACTGTTTGATTCTTCGTTCCTGCCTGTTTCGGTCTGATAAAGCGATTCGGGCTAAGGATTCCGGTTCGGCAACAACAACCAGAGAAAAAAAAGGAAAAAAATAGACTCCTTAGCCGATGTTTCCGGGCTAGGAATCGACCCAGCCATAATAGACCAAGGACTTATCGCACAACACAAGCTGGTCTCCGATACAACGATATCGCGGGAGTTGAAGGAGACAGTGTAGACTAACACACGGGATGAAGCTAGTATTCAAGCGATTAACGATGTCGTCTCAATAGAAACTTAGAGACTAAATAAACTGAACATTGACAAACGCGTACGCGAAGTTGATGTAAGCGAGAGTACAGTTGCAACAACACGTGAGGATCAGAGTTACCAAAATCTCGTGGTGGAGCTCCGTGTTGAGTTACAAGCTGAAGTGAATTCACCGATTGAAGCCCTACACAGCCGAAACCGATCATGTCATGATGAGAGGGGAGCCTGATGCAAATAAATGGCCACCTGTGGGTTTAGAGGTGGGGTTGTGAAAAATGCTCCCACTGTTATTTTTGTCGCAGTTCGGAACTGTCCCAAAACGGCTGCAAGATTCGGCGAAATCAGAAGAACCAAGAAAACGAGTACGGCCCATAGATGTGGGACAACTTAGTGTCAATATTTATGGGAAAACGTGACCCATTGCATCTACTGTTGTAAACATTTCATTTAGACTCTATCCCGCCTTGGTTGCAAAACCGTCAGCTATTGCAATAAATGTTGTCAGAGAGCCCACTGGAATGAACGTAAAATGTTGTGTGAGACAATACCCGACTGGGAACACTGGACTGTTGAAGAGTTAAAGGCGGAAGGGAATGTCTCTTTCTTCGAAACAACATAAGGCTGGTTATGACAGTAGGCCGAGAATGTACTATGACATGCATGTTAAACGGGATAAAGAGTGAGGAATTGTGGGATACAGGGGTACAAGTTTGGATTATGCCCGGGACTGGCTTATAACACACAACTGTATTTCGCATATCAGGCCTCTCCACGAATTGTTGAGTGACGAAATTACCACGGAACATCCTTGCAACTCATGGTTCGGCCATACCACTGAATGAGTGGGAAGGAATAAAAAGACGGGAACACCACACAGTTAACAGTACCATTATTACTCCCATTAGCCGAATTCAAGCATGTAATCGTTGGATATAATTTCATAGAATATTATTAAGCCTAAAGTTAACCAAACTGAGGTGACAGAATCGGCTGTCGGAGTATTTCAAGAATCATTACCTAAAACTGATCACGGTGGGGCTAAGGCTGTTGCAATTCTCATTAGAGAAGCCGATCCCAGCATACTGAGTAGGTAGGTAGATAATAGATAGATAATTTATTTAAACAGTGTAAATATATACATCCTCAACCAAACGGCTGCTTTCCAGGACGGTCCTGACAGGCAGTGTTAACACTCCATGGTCAGCAAGCTACTAATATCAAGTGTTTTGTTCAGGCTAGTCCCTTGGTCAGTCGATCCACGACATTTCTGTAGTCAAATGTTGAGAATCCTTGGCCTCAATAGGTGGACGTCCTGGAATCTGTAGTAAGTTTAGCTACAAGAATACGGTCTTCCATCCAGGTAAATGTGGTGAACACTATGCAACAAGACGTTAAGTTATGGCCATAAAAGTATCTGCGCTCAATAAGCAGTGCTCAAACGAAGCTTACAAATGGACATCCAGCGCCAGTCGACCAGACACTGGTCCAGCCGGGTTACAACGCCATTCCTCGGGCCCCTTTATAAGGAAGTTTAGGAGTACCTGCTAGATCCTATCCGGGGAGGTTGGATAGTCAAGTCACACACAGTGTATTCGCCTCCGATGGTGGCAGTCCGGAAGCGAGATGGAACATTGCGTCGATGTATTGACTATCGCCTCCTGAATTGCAAAACTGTTCGAGATGGCAGGCCCATATCCCGGATGCAAGACGCGTTAGGTAGTTTCGGTGAGAACAAAATGGCTTCCGTGAAGTTATGTGAAAGAGAAATACAGGCCTTAAAAAGTATTTATCACAATGTGGGGGCTTTATAAATGAATCCGTATGCCACTCGGGTTCTCAGGAGCTTCAAGCGCTTTACACAGATACATGGATAATGTTTTGGTATTTGGAACAAAATCTGGTTGTCCTACCTCGAAGACGGAATGTTGTACAGTTCGACATTTCCTCAGCACATAAAAAATATGAGAACTGTGCTGAAACGATTGGCTGCTACTGAAGCGAAATTGAAGCCTTCAAAGTGAAGTCACCATCTACAATGGGAGAGTTGAGGAAGGTTATGGGTTTTATCGGGTACCACCGCCGGTATGTCATTAACTTTTCCCGTCGAGCGAAGATGTTCCACGACTTGCGGAAGACCAGGGGGGAGTTACCAGGATCCACTGGAAACTACAAATCCGGTAAGCGCCACGTAGGGACCGGTCAGGTCGATTAGAAAATTGAACGAACATTAGCCCATCAATCACAGCTGAAGGATCTGGGCAACACACTCTGTGATTGTTCAGTTATGGCATATCCATAATTTGACATCGGGCCTTACAGACTAATCTTTTGTGTTAAATGCCGTCATTTTCATCTGACGACGATACAGCTAACCAATCCCCAGTGTACGAGTTGTCACAGCGACACAGCTTACCAATTACCAACATACGAGTTGTCAGAGCATTTCCATCATAGCTCTCTAGAGTTGTATCAAATATCGCTTATGCCGGTGCTAGGGGCCGTGTGGTCATGTCATCCAAGTTGCCACATGAATAGGTACAATAAAAGCATACCTGATATACAACACATATCACGAATCGTTAGATTCTTGGTATGTGCTTCAGAATAGGTTAACCAGAAGACTATAATCTGAAGTCATGTGGCTCTGTCAGCATGTCAGCACCTCTTCCCACTTCCCTTGTATGCGTTGTAATCCAGAGTTTACGCGATCATTCTTTCCACATACTGATGCTTGTCCGAATGACCTCCGTGTTGTCTTATACCAAGAGGACCACCAAGGCACCCTGAGTGTCACTGCCTATGGATCCCACACACCGATAACTACCAAAGCAAACCACAATCTGCACTCCGGGAAATTAGAATTCCTGGCACTGAAATGGGAAGTTAGTGAGCGCTTCGAAGATTACCTTCACTACTGGCCGAATGTCTGGCGACTGAAAAGCAACCACATGCCTAAAAAAACCCTTCTGCGCCTCACATTTTCAGACTAGAACCCGAAGGATTCTATGACGTATTCTTGATAACCCAGCCACGTTTTTATTGCAGATGTTCATGTGAAAACTGAAGTAACCATACGGTCCCTAACACCGGCTTAAGCGGAATTAGATACGCTAGTACGGGATTTGTTGTGACAGATCAGCTCAAATAGGTAACTCATCTGATGTTAATGGATGAGCCTCGAGGGTTACTGAAGTGGGTAAACATGGTAAATGCAAGAATACCCAGAGAAACTAACCTGTAATGGACCATCTTGAAATGGAAAGTTTGGTCCAGGATCTATTTTACTGACCCCGGATGAGCACAGACATTGGCCGCTATGAATCTTATGCCTGAGGGATCGTAAGCCCAATATTCCGGGAAAGCTCCATTACAATCGATCGTCACCATGGCTCCAATGAAATCAGTGTCCATAGACTGCTTGCACCTCGAGAGATTTGAATATATATCAGTGGTTATCGACCACTCTACACGGTATTCCCATAGGTTACCAGGAATAAATCGGTAAGACATGCAGCTGACCATCTGATTGCGATTTTGGTCAGAACAACATCTTACCATTCAGAAGGGAATTGGCGAGTGGAAAAGTTTAATCGAACCCTTGTGTCGATGCTGCGTACATTACCCAGAGTGCCAAGGCTTCGTGGAAAGATCACCTGAATTTAGATACACATGCGAACAAATGTACTAAGGATTCGTAGACTGACTTTTCCCCTTCTTTTTCGTCTTTGGTAGATATCCTCGTTTAATGAATGACTTGCTGTTTTGATAGGATTCAGGAACTACGGATCGCAGCAAGAGTGGTTATGTGGAGACGTGGAGTATGCGAATGCGACAGGCCTATGAGGTGGCTACAAATGAGGCAGCCTTCAATGCACATGTGGGAAATTACAAGCGTCTGGTCCGTCATTCATAATTTAGCCGTCGTCCATTAGAGAATATCCGCGTCCATAATCCAAAGACCTATTCCATATTCTATATAACAGTAGCACCAAATTCAAAAAGACAATCATAGTATACATAAACATAGGCTTGTTTCCTGCAAGAGAGAAGCGGTAAACAGTTTTCAATGATGCCGGCAAGACATCATGATGTTCCAAAAATATCGAATCCGTATCGCTGATCAGTATTCTTAATCCATAATATTCGTTGTAAAGTCGTCATCTAAAGAATGATGTATCTCAGTCACGCTTTGATTGTGACTGTTCATATGAGTACCATGAGGATCTTGAAGTACATGGGTTCATACGGTCCCTAGCCCCAGGTTAAGCGGAATTAGACACAAGTTACGAAAAGTAACGCCATAGATCTTGCACGCTACGCTCGTATTTTGCTATCAGCATGCGATATGTATCGCCAAATTTGAGAAACTTTGAGTGGAGGCGCTTGGTGGTGTAGCCCTGTTTTATAAGTTTCTGCAACAATATTTTGTGACGCTGATTAAAATCGTCATATTTAACACAGGATCTAGCAAATGCTACTAGGCGTGATATGTATACGCCATATGCAGGTCCCAGTGGAATATTACTGTCCAGAAAGGGATAGTTTACGATGTCGAAATTGTAATCATCTCTTTTGTCATACAGAGAGAAGGTCGGCTTCATTTTTATAGAGATATAGGTCTAAATATGATGTGCCTGTAGGGTTATCTGTAGTTTCCTTCAAATCCAGTGAAGGTGGATGTATATCCTTCACTGCGCCATTTATATAGCGATTATCCACCGCGAGAAGATCGTCTATATAGCGTTTGGTGAAAGCGCCATTATGACAAACAGGAAGTTCTTCATTTTTATATAGAGATAGGTCTAAATATGATGTGCCTGTAGGGTTATCTGTAGTTTCCTTCAAATCCAGTAAAGGTGGATCTATATCCTTCACTGCGCCATTTATATAGCGATTATCCACAGCGAGAAGATCGTCTATATAGCGTTTGGTGGAAGCGCCATTATGACAAACAGGTAAGTTCTTTTGCATTACAGGTAGAGGACAGAGTACTGGTGCGGATCTTGAGAGAGCCGGGTAGACCTAGAAATCTTCGATCAGTCTTGGGGACACTATTTACACAGTGGTGAAACGCATGGTTAAAGATAGCTCAGTGTACATGATTACACACTAGAGTAGGGGACGAAAACATGTCATCCATAGGAAACTCCTTTCAGCATGCAATGATTTATCACTTGAGTTTGGGGCGGCCACATCCGGTTATACCGGTCAGTGAACAAAAAGAAACGCTCTGCAGGGGATCCTCCGGTCAGCATTTCCGTTTGCGTTTTCAGTGACTCCGTGGATGAGGACTGGCACGAGGTTCCGAAAAGTAGTCTCAGACCAGAAGCCGCAGAATTCTCCCCCGTCAATCTGAAAATGAATGATTCAACGACGGCGATGGAAGTTGAACCAGAGGACTTGGCTGCAGCAGAAGCATATCTAGGACCCCAGACCCCGAAGCAGGCAGCATTTGCTATCTGCTATCTTTTGACAAGTAAAATCTCGCCACTCGCGACGGGGGGGGGGGGGTTGGTGTTAGGGTGAAGTGTCGAAGTATGGGGTCTCTATATATAACCCCATGCTTTGTATTAATAAACATAAAGGTGTGAAACGGACTTTGGGTGAATCGAGAAATAAACGGTTTACCGCCAAACAATTCTACAAGTATCACTTTATATATTCCCGTCGTCAAATTAGTAAATTTGTGCAATTTTTTACCTTTGCTGGGCGATTCAAAATCCAACGTAACTGTCCGTCCATCTAGGAACAGTTAGATTATGGCGGGCTTCGTTCTCAATTCTGATTGGTCAGTCGCGACAGCTGATCAGTGCGTGACCTCTCTTGCCGAAGGTGTGTCGCTACTGACCAATCAGAATTGAGAACGAAGCCCGGCAAAGGTAAAAAAATTGCACAAATTTACTAATTTGTAGACGGGAATATATAAAGTGATACTTGTAGAATATGCTGATGTATTTTGTTTGGCGGTAAACCGTTTATTTCTCGATTCACCCTAATACCACCCCCCACCCCCACCCCCACCCCCAAATCTCTTGTTTTGCGGGCCTGTGCCTGGGGAGCATCAATTATCGGAATATTTTTTATTTCACTACCAGTCGCAATTTTGGTTGATCCTCCATGCCCCCAATATCCCAAACTGGAAGATGTCAGCCAATAAATTCCATACCAAGTCTGAAATTTGATTATAGCTCTTGTTGACAGGCAGTGTTTTAGTCCGGAAGAAAACGTGGTCTTGATTGACAATGACGGTCGAATTTAAATATCTTGCCCTGAGATAGCTACGCGCAGAACTCGAGGAGCAGTTCTACACAGTATAATGCCAATGCAAATGTTATCAGACCTGAAACTAATATTTGGATACCGGAATTTCATTTGTAAAGCAAAGACCATTGGGACACTTGGTCAGCAAATCGAACCAATCAACTAGGCAGCAAGCATGCTAAAGTGGTGCATTACAGTAGGTCATCAGGTTAAATTCTATTACAAATATCGACTGGCTGATCACAAGTTTGCTGTGGCAATTAGGAAGTCTACAAGCGCGATACTGTATTCCTTTTCGCCAATGATAAATGTGGGTGTCAACTATTGTCAGAATCAATGGACTAACATGTAAAATATACTGCCTGGTGATTGTATATCATGATATCTTTTCGGAATTGGGTTTCCAAATAGTTTTGGTGAACACAAATGATCATTTGCAAACCGGTTTCAGAAACAGCTTGTAGTTGGACGGGAAGCTCAGGTCACGTGGTGATTGAATTCGACATGCACAGTTTCTGTTTCAAAGTTGGGCATAGTTTAAACATCGCCATCATGCAATTCTAGCTATCAACCCACAATTTAATATCATTGTATTAACCTGAACATAAACATATATAGACTAGACTGTGAAATAAAAGCGGCTCCACTTTCAATCTAGGTAAACCAAGATGGTAAATCAGGGGAATACCATCTAGATGTAACGCTATGAAAACTTCGTGCGAATTGCTCGCCGATACTCTACGAGATCGCATAATAAGCCAATCACGACCATTTCAACCTTTTCGCTCTGACAATGATTGACGTTTACTTGAAGGAGATTAACGTCTTCGCACGGCACAATCTTTTGATATTTTCTACCCATAACAAAGCCAGACTTTTCGGCGGGAGTAAACTCTGTGATGTTTACGGACCTTGTCTAGAAATGATGCCATATTTGGAAACTGTTTCGGGATAATGTTTATATATTAGACCACGAGCTACCTTGTGTAATTACTTTGGGCGTGATTTTGAAATAGCTACAACCAGCTATCCATCTGATTGGCTAACAATAGTAGTTTCTACTCGCACGGGATTTATATAGGGTTGAATTCAGATCAAATATTCCGTGATATTATATCTGAGTTTACTGAGATTGCTCCACTTTATGATTGTAGTCGTTTGAGTCCTTTTCACGTTCATTCTCGTGAACTTTAGTATTTCTTGGTTTAACAAGTGCTAAAGAATAACTGAACTTAAAAATGCAGATACAGGCTAGGATCTATATTTGAAAATGTGATTTGGAAAATACTGTGAGTGTAGGGGCAAGACATTTATTGTTGATCGTTGTTGTTGATGGCGTTGATGTTTATCGGATTATACTGGATCAACATGGGCAAGTATTTATTGGGCAAGCTTTCATTTGGACTAAAACACGCCATCTCAGCAAGAGCAAATAAAATATGGTATTTTATTGGTTGAGATCTTTCGCTTTTAGGAACTGGGGTCATGGAGGATCAAGCAAAATGGCGACTGACAGTGAAATAACAAAATATTCCGATAATTGATGCTCCGCAGGCATGCGCACTGAAAAATCCGGAAAATTTTCGGAAGTCAAAACTCGCCACTCGTCGCGCGACCGTGCTTCTCCGGCGACTGTAGCTCCGGTGGGGCCTTTTTCTGCACTGCACGCTACGACGCAGTATTGAGAAAAAGGTCCTTCCGGAGCTACGGCGATTGGCGAGTTTTGCAATGTTAATAGATAGGAACAAACTCGCCGCGTTTTCCCGTCGCGTGGAGAGTGGCGAGTTCATACATGTCAAAAGATAGCAGAAAGTCGCCAATTGCCAGTTGCCGGAGACCTCTCTGGCGCCTGGTGGGTCACGAGTTTCTAAAAGTCTCCTTGATCCTTGATGCAAGTGTCCCTCTGGACACAATAGTCTCTGTGCTCTATCTCTATGTACGATTTCCACTTAGTAAACTCTCTATGTCCACGCGACGCAAGCCTGGCCCAAATAGAACCGTGACCATACCCTGCGACTATCTGTAATATTTATCTTAAAATTTCACCGAACAGCCCTGCGTCACGGCACGTGACGTTAACGTTAACGTTAGAAAATGCAGATAAATTGCCATAATAATAGTAATAATAAGTATTTCCGGGGCCCGATTTTCAGATATTATCGGAGGATGCCTTTCACAAAACATACTGAAGTTTCAGAAATTGTTAGCATATTTGTCAATCTAAAAAAAAGAAGAAGAAGAAAAAAAACCAAAAAGATTTGTTGGAGCGTTAGGTTGCCGCAGTCCGTTTCCGGATTTCAATTCCTATTTGTGTGTCAGTAGCAGGTTATACATTTACAGTATTCACACATTGTCAAACATGCGAAATGGCGATGATTCAAGAAATGTTTTGCATCGTGCGGGAAGAAAGAAAAACGGACAAATGTGGCCCAGCATGAAAACAAACTATAAGATTTAAGCATGTTCTCGTCCTCTGGCTATTTTAGAGGCGTTAACTGCCCTTACTACCTCAATGGGCTTTGTGAAAGACCCTACTGTCATTTCAGACATGTCAAACAAGATAGAGGTTGGTTTACAACAACAACATGTATTTCACAACATAGGCCAAACCATTTTCGTCTATTCAGCTATTCCATAATGTAATAAATTATATCACGAAAGAGGAACAAATCCAGTCCTAAAATTCCCTGAGGCTGATCTTAACACACAGGCAACATCATTCAGATCTTTGTGGACTAACTTGTGCTTGTGTGATAAAGATTGGTTTTTCTTGATCAACATTTGATTGACTTGTCAAAATAGTACCCTCCCTGGTATTGCTGACATGCTAATTCTGTTGATCTCTGAATGCTTTGAACATCCAAATGAAAGCACCGATATTAATATGTCAATGATCAGTTCTGAGTAGCAGATATCTCCTTGCCAAGTTTCATCCAAAAAGATGCATTACGGTACCTTGGAAATCACACAAGAATAACCTCTAAAATGTCCAAAATACCACCGTGCCTAACATACCAGTGACAGATACACTTTGGTTTTTTCGCAAAATAATTCTATAGGAAAAGTCCATATATTCAAATTATTTGTTTAACTGTGTTGAGAAGGCATATATAAATAAAAGAATATGCATAATTATGAACTTCTATTGAGAACATTAGAAACTCAGAAAAGACACACTACATGTATAAATTTCTCATGTTTTTCGGTATGGTTAATCTGTTCTGTCACAGACACGTACGCTAACTGTGTGTGCCTTTGAATAACAAAGAAACTGAATTTGTGTGTGACATTGTCTAATAAATATTGCTCAACCATGTCAACATGGCCTGAATTTGGAGAAATCTTTATTTTTTTCACCCAAGTGTCCAATATTTCACATGCCATATTCAAAGGTCATATTCTAGTACTGATGACATGTTTTAAAGGAATCTTACATCTAGGCTTTCCAAATTCATACTATATAAGCAACTGGTGATTGACTAGAAACCTTTCCAATTTGACTGACAATGACCTATTGTATCAAGGTCAAATTTTAGTCGTAGCAATATATAGGCTACTCTATGCTTTCCATATTTTTGTCTCTTAATTTTTGTTTTCAGCAGTCAAAAAATGTGAGTGGCGAATATTGAAGCCCATAAGCTTCTTGTTAATGGTCTACAGATTTGTCTTAAATTGTCATGATAGATATGGGGTCAGGTAAAATTGATGTCAGTAGGTCAAAGGTCAAAATGTCTTGTAAGAGAATGCTCTATAGTAGACAAAGTGGGTTTTTTTACCGAAATTGAGGTTTTGTCTCTGTGGCCTGATTTTTAATGGTTTAATTTTGTCTCAACAGTTACGGAGCCGAGTAAAGTAACCGTAAACCAAATTCAGG
>JAVTVY010008884.1:0-46493 GCA_036873755.1 Hanleya hanleyi | reverse complement strand
GTACGGAACGATATTTGTTGCATACATCTGCTTATCGTGGCAGTCCGTATAGTTTGTAAATTTTTGTGTTTGGTTTCGTGAGAGAGGACGACATATTCCCTTTGGTTTTCATCAGTGCAAAACTCCCCCGCCCCCGACCCGCACCACAACAGTGAAAGCCGGTGGATCGGTAACGAATGAAATATGAATGAAATATCTTACCAAACTCTCAGGTAGGATGTGGGTTTCAGGAGTTCACCGGGTGTGATAATTTCTTTATAATGATTTGTGATAAAAGTGGGTAAGCGAAAACCTATAATAATGTCAAAATCTCGTTCAAGGTCACGGACATGTCGATTTATTGCTGATCAGCTGATTTCCAGGACAGACAGACATTATCTCGGCTGTTTTCTCTTCGAAATTCTTGTAATTTTACAAGAAATTTTCTTAATACAAATAAATATTTAAAGTGACTCTTTCCAGTTGGTTTTAGAGTTTTCTGTTGGCATTATTTGAGCAATATTATGCACTAAAATCTGAATCGATTTACATTATGTCCAGTGATTCAGTGCTATTTATGGCAAAAAAGTAGTGCAGTTGTGGGCGTGGCATATCATATTTTTAGATTCATTGAAGTATGAACCGAAAAATTTAGTACTAATCAGCCAATCAAATCGCTGGATTTACGAACAATACGGGGGGAATTTAATTATTTGGTATTACATCATATACATTTTATCAGAAACTTCTGGTAAAGTTACTTCAAAATTCTATTATGTATCACTGCCCCCAAAACGAAACTCACAGAATGTATGGGCTTCTGCGGGTGCTGGTAGGTTGACCATGTTAGCACATCCCAAAAGGACAACAAACCAAACACATATTCTGGTGTTCACTCAGTCTGTCATTTTAAGACATGTTGTACCTTTTTGTACGATGAGGTGATTAAACTAAAAAACTAAACCTCTCGCCTGAAAAATTAACGATATATATTTATGGTATGACTGCATGGAATTTAGGGCCAATAGTGACGAGTACACTGTAAATCATATGTTTAGGGTTAGAACACTAAAAGTTAGGTTCCGTTCGAGCACACGTTTCAGCCTAAACGTATTTAGAGTTTAAACATCTTGGCGTTTAGGATTTAAACCGATGTGTTTAGATTTAAAAGACCTATGTGTTTATAACCTAAACGTCTATGCGTTTATAACCTAAACTCCATGTGTTCACAGCCTAAACGCGATTAGGCCGGAACGTGTGCTCAAACAGAACCTCGCTTTTAGTGTTCTAACGCTAAACATGTAATTTAGAGTGTACATAAGCTCTTTTGGTCAGGGACGCGGAAATTCTTTAAAAATAGGATCTGAAGCTCGTTTTCTTACTGAACGTCTTTGTTCAGGAGTAAAACACAACGGTGACGCCATGCTGCTGTATGTAGATATGCACTCGGGTTTTATCGATAGCCTTAATAGCTTACACGCAATCAATTTTCTTCACAAATGTCAAGTGTCTCACTTTTTGTCTTCTATCGAAGATTTGATCTTAATGGTGACAGTTCTGTCTTAGTTATAGCGGGCGAGGCCAGTAATCCTCACAAACACCACTTTCCCGTATTCTCATCTCGCGAATACATAACCACGATACCATGCAGTACTGATATAACGACAACGGACGTTAAAATAGTCACAGAGGATGAAAGATGGCTACTTGCTCGGTAAAAATCGAACTCACCTATTGCAAATAACTCTCTATTGACCAACATTAGTGTTACCAAGTGAAAAGCATCATATAGCTTTCATCTTGACCTTAGATTACCAGAAACTTTTAAATAGAAGGCGGCGACTGAAGGCTGTCAGATGCCCAATATCGCCCATGACATGTAGGTTCACCATAGCTCAGCATTGATTGTAGCTGAGGAGTGGTTGTGACGCTGAATCTTTTCCATTTGTACTACGCCTGATGTACTTCTAAAGGACAAGTGTGTCTGATCTTCAATACGTTTTGACTCTCCAATTGTTAATATGTTACCAAATTATTAAATTTAAATAAGGTAAAGAATCAACGTATACGTTCGTGTTATGAAAAGAAAATGCAAGTGAATAAATCATCCTGTTCACAGAGTAACGACATGCCCCAGTTACACCATATAGCCATGCGAATCCGCACAAAGCACGAGTATATCAAAGTCGATCATGTTGCATCGATCTCGATCTTCAAATTCATGGTGAGAAAGTGCCATGTAGGATTAACTCTGAGACAATAACATATTCAAAGTAAATACTACAGACTGAGCTTCTCCACGTAACCGCAATTTAATGCACGAGCTTTCGACTGTTTTGTCGGTTTAAGGTTAAGCATCGTTAATTCCCCTCTTTACGTGTAATGGGGAAGCTCTGAGTAAGTAGCATTAATTATTTGATATCCAACAGCTCCCTCGGCTAATGAGTATTATCTCCTATTGTTGTCACTTTCAATTCACACTACGAGGCAATAACCCGACCAATTTTTTCTCCGGATCACCGGATTTTCGGACCGCATTCACGATACGGTTTCTTCTCCGCAAGCTAACGCATATATGAATCTTCTTGGAGAAGGATATTTTGACACTGAATTTTAATGTCTCATTCAGATGGCATTACTGTCATTCATCTGTTACATTTATCACATAGATGACAGTTCGGTCAGGTACATTCAATATAATCTTAAGGGTTAAGCCTCTTATCTCTGCAGAATGAACCAAGAAGTTTAATCGCGATTGTGACAACAACAATAGAATTGACAGATTTGAAAGAAATGCAACAAGATAATCTACGCTCATAATATAAGATTGGTAGATTGGAAAAAGATAAATGAATATACAGCCATCAATTCAGAATTTGTGGTTTAGTTCTGTTCAAAACTGTCTCAGCTTGGAATGAATCAAAACTATGGTAATAATTAACGTGTGTATGTTTTCAACATTTTACATTTGGCCTCTATAGTTATTTATCTTTACGGATATAACGCTTGAATATATTCCCGAATATGTACCGAAACTCGTCAACAATTATTCATTCGATCAATGCATAAATCTACTTTTCTACCGGTTCGGATAACTCGGAGCATCGAAGTCAAAACATGGAACATCAACTGATGATAACAAGTATAATCGAATGCTGTGACATCGTTATGCAGGTGGTCGAGAATGATCAAATCAGATATACGAAAGCATGTATCACCCAAAATTGCTGAAGTTTCATAATTAGGAGGCTGGCATTTCCTCACCAATACGAGATCCCACGAATATTAACTTCGCACTCTATAAATACATACTTGATATATTCATTTCTATTTCAACATAATCAAATCACTCTCTTTCAAAGGTACCTGCAAATTCTGCTATAACCATATGGATGCACATAAAGCACGAGGTTATCGGTTCAATGACCATGCATTAGTGTGATTACCAACAAATGAGTATTTAGTTTATATCGCTATACCAATTCATTGGAATTACCAGACGATAAATTGAACTTATGTAGAGCATATGGCATACATGTAAATGATATTTAGACTCCATCCATAGTAGGAGTAGAGTTAAGATAAAGATTGTTGTAATAATTGAAGACTAGCAGTCGGGCCAGGCTGAATATATTTGAAAACCGAGTCACTCTTCCAATCGCTCAATGACTTCACCACTGGCAATGGTATACCTATGCAAACCAACCAAGTCGGTCCCCCTCGCCGCAAGCTATGGGTATTAAACCTGTCATTAAGACCAATAGCAAAAGCCACCTCTTTAATGCGTTTGCGGAACTGCATGTGTGACAGGGAGACAACACGACCAGACTGAACAATACAAAACATGAGTAAATGCCTATCAATAGGGCATGCAACTGTTACAAACTGTTGCAAAGCTCTAGTCGGACAAATACGTGACAGATGTACAGGCAAAAAAGGCAACACTGCTGTATGTACTCGTTGTGCATATTGAATGGTCTTAGACGATCGGATAGACAATAGTACATCATTATCTTGAAAACACAGATCTTCACGTCTAACAGAATGAGAGTTAAAGGAAGGCTTACAGGCCAATGTACAAAAATTGCTAACCCGCAACAACCCAAAGAAACCAGTGATGACAGCAACCCAGAAACGAAGATCTATGATATCATTAAGATCCAGTATCTCGCGCATAGCTCGAACATGATCCAAGGTAAAAGGAGCTTTTTGAATGGAAAACTTGCCCTTAACCCGTTTGACACCCTTCAAAAGCAGCTGTAACAATCAGAGGGTTGGGTAACTGACAATCTAAATGCAAAATACGAAGTCTATTTAAATATTGCTGAAGTGTGTTAAAGGATTTATCCTGGGCCAAAAAGGCCACATAACGAGCTAAATTACATGGTGTTATAGGCAATGGAGCCAAATTAAAAAAGTTACAAACTTGAAGATAAGACTTCAATTGGCAATCATGAGCCCTCTGTGTAGAGGGGGCATATGCGGCAGCACAAAACATTTTTACAGCTGCATCCAGTTATGGTAAACATGTAACCACTGGCAAATCTGGGGAAGAAGAAAATAAAATGCTCTGACAGACATATGATCAGGTAAAAAATAAATCGGCGAATATGGCGTTCCTAATGAATGTAACTCTGCCACAAAGCGTTGCATCTGACCAGGCTCATGGAACCTCGAAATAGAATCTGCAAGAGCATTCTGCCGATCAAGTGAGTAAATAGCTTCTAGGGCAAAATCAGAATGCATTGCCAGATGGCAGAGTTCATCCAGTACATCACATGCTGCTGGGCAAGAAGTAGTATCTTTATTTATTATAGCAGCCGTAGCCGAGTTATCTGTATAAATTTGAACTCTATGCCCAGCCCATACAGACGCCCAACGCCGAGCTGCTACCGAAGTATTGGCTAGTTCTTCGATATTAATATGCTCGCCCTGCCATTTCGGATGATCCAGATGCCATGCATCTCCGCCGTGAAAGCTCCGCCCCCAAAATTGCAAGCATCTGTAAAAACCGGAACAACAGGCCGAACATCCCATATCAGTCTACGATTTACAGAATGGCTCAGATGATAAACCCACCATTCTGGATCAGCAGATATACTAGACACCAATATCTTGTGATTAGGGGCTTTTAATATGGATATTAAATCGTACAGTTTTCGTATATGTAGTCTTCCCCAAGTGATAACATTAGTGGCCCGATTCAATTTCCCAGCAAGTTTCTCTAATTGTTTTTAGACAGTCTACGTTTATTTAGACTGGCTCTAATACACACTATAAGTTCGTCCAATTTTGGTGGATCTAAGGACAAAGTACCAGTTCGAGTGTCAATCTCTATACCCAGGAAGGTCAGTTTTTGGCAGGGGTCTATAACTTTTTTCCAATTAACAGAAAACCCAGTGATTTCAACAAGGAGATCAGCAGGTTATAAGCTGCCAAACAAGTTTCCCATGTAGGAGAGGCGATAAGGAAATCATCCAGATAAACCACTACACCATCATAACCCCGCCTTGCCATTATACGTTTCACTGCTTTAGTGACCCGATTAAACACTGAAGGGGATTTACGGCTTCCAAATGGAAGTTTATTGTCAAATAAAAAAGAAGCAGTATCCTGGCCCCTAAACTGCCATTTAAGACCAGTAAATTTGTAGTTTGATGGGTGAATATTTACACTCCTATACGCAGATGAAATGTCCACTTTCGCGAGGAACCAGCCGGGCTGTATTATATCCAAAACGTCTTGTATAGATTGATAATCACAGGGGTCCTTCCTGGCGTAATCGCTGACACTAGTACCTTCTGGTCTACTACAGTCATGTATGAGTCTGATATTACCATCACTTTTTGGAATAGCATTTAGCGCACTAATCACAGGAGGGGGACAATCAGTCACGGTGTAATTACCCTTAATTATCTCAGAATTTATTTGAGTTTCTACTGCGTCATAATGACAAAGAGTTGATTTAGAATTAGGCACACAAATCGGCACCGGGTCCACATTAGGATTGTCAACTATAGAAAACCCTTCTGTAATACCAGCTAGAATAAAATCACGATCAAAGTCATTCTCAAGTTCTCTCTCCCACACATGCAGCCGATCTGCTAAAGGTCTAGAGAGAGGGCGAACTACTGTTTTTTTGGCGCCGTGTTACTTGATCTCTCTAAAGCAAACAAGACAAATATGCGCATAATTACAGACACGAAGTTGACAGCCCAAACGGCCATTGAAGCGTTCACAAATTGGGCGTCCCGTTTGTGGGTCAAATTTGGAACGGTCACTAGCCCGCTGATTAGAATTTTTCACTGTTGATTTAGGCGCCTGAAACTTGTCTCCTCTCGGGCGGAGCCATGACTGCATAAGGAATGGTTGATCTGTATTCCAGGGAAATTGATCTTTGGCTTGTCGTCTTCGAAATTGTAAATCAAAATTCAGGATGGATTGCCAGTCAAACACTTGCGCAAAGGTAGTGATTTTAGTCAGGTAGTCCGAGTATTGCATAATCACTTCCATAGAGACACTATCTGTCGTAATCATTTCCTGCATTGTTTTTATCGCGCCTTCAAAATACTGGGCTTGATTTAGTTTATTGTAAGCAATTTTAGAGTCTTTGACTTTTAACTCTAACAAGCCAAAATCCACGACACTGTTGTCAACGGATTTATCACCAGCTGTGGGAGCTGTTGTAACAAAGTCCCGGACCTCACGTAATATCGGACGTTTCTGACTGCCTGTATTAGAATTTGACAGACGTGAGAGAAGTTCAAACATACCGGTATGGTCATTGGCTGTTCGTGAATTCATTCCCAGTTGTTTCTCCGGTACGTTCATCCTGCAAACATGGTTCAGCATAGCCATGAAATCCTCAGGTTGCTGATTATTTGGCCGGTCTTCCACGTGGTCGTCATGCACTAAGCCGCCATTTTGTCTTTGTCCCGGTAACTCGCGGCGAAGTTCCAGCACAGCACTTTCCAACAATAGTCTTTGCCCCAAGGACAAATCACTAAACTCCGACGAAATTAGTTTGGGTGTCAGTTTACACAAGCTTCCAGCTGACTCGAAGCCATGGTCGAGCAGAGCAGATACAGTTAAAGAATTCAGTTCATGTCGGGTACACCAAGCTTTCGCATCAAACGCCGTATTTCGCCCATGCTGCCAACACTAGCTGAAGTTTGTGGCTGTTGTTGGGCAATAATTTGAGTAAAAGGAAGCCGCCGACCTCTCGTATCAGGCATCGTGCACTAACATTAAAAACTGGGGTTAAAAATCTCAAATAGGAGCATAAAACAGCAAGCTGGCCAGCGACCCGAGAATGAGCTAGTCACGACGAAAACATTCGTTTATATATTCCAAAAGGGGTCAAGGCCACACGCTCCGTGTGTGCCAGTGAGCGTGAGTTATATAACCAATCCATGCCGTTTTAAATGGACTTCCCTCAAGTCCTCTCTTAGTGGGGATTTTGGATCCCATACGATGCAGTTTGAGTGGCAACAATTAAATATTGCTTATGAAAGAACTTTTTTGATTCGCATAAATTACATCATTTTATTGTATACTCAGAATAATGGCAATGTGTTGATTCTTGTTATTCTCGAATACCGGGGCCGTGAAGTAATATATTTGCACAAAATAGCTTTTCCTGTGTCTCTGTTATCACAATCACAACCAGAGCCGTGTCTGAGTTACAACCACCTATTAAATCACATAGTATTGTTTGTAAAACTATTTGTGGTTATCGTGGATTTATTTTCTTTAATTTTTTTTTTTTTATTTCCAGGGATGACCAACGGGCCCAGAGGACCCATTTACAGGCTCCGTAAACTAAGATTAAATACTAAAGACTAAAGACTATATATACAAATATTAAGACAATAAAGAAAAGACAGAGAAAAAAACCCATATAAATAATATACGTATAGATTATAACATAAAGTACATAAGGATATATCACAGGCGGTAGATAAATTCCCAAAACATACAATATGATAGTACATGTAAATCTAAGACGTTATTATGAGTAAGTTAAGAGATAACGGTGAAAGATCTATAGGAAATAACATAAAACACTTGCAGAATTTAGGATAAAAATCTATGTAAAGTTAACATAAAATCACTAGGAGATAATTAAAATTAGTTATATAAAATGGTACGCAATGAGCGCTTAAAAGATTGAGCTGGAGCAAAAAGATCCAGATCTGTACTATCAGAACAGGAAAATAATTCATTAAAAATGTGTATGCACCTCTGGATAGGAGAAAACTTTAAGACATTTGTTCGATGCTTGCTATTCCTAAAATATGTAAAATTACGTAAAACCTTAATTGGGGCATGAAAATTCAGTTTCGTTAAAATGGCTGGACAGTCATAAAAAGAGTTAGCACATTTGTGAAGAAAAATAAGATCTAAGAAAGTCCTTCTTTGGTCTAGCTGAGGTAGGTTAAAAACATGACAATAGTGCGAATATTCCTCACGATTGTACGGCATGCCAGATTTAAAACATAAAAATTTTACAAATTTACGCTGGACACGCTCAACCATATAACAATTTTTCTTTTGCCACGGAGACCACACAACAGAACAATATTCAAGATGTGGCCGTACATGTGCTTTATATAAAGAAATGAGGGATAGCGTGTCGGAAAAAGAAGAACAAGTGCGTTTTACAAATCCGAGCATTCTGAATGCTTTGTTAACAACGTGCGATATGTGAGCCTTAAAATTTAAGTTACTTGTTAAAATAAGATCGGTCACTCGATCCTTCCGAACAAGAGCAGATCCATTAATATCATAATCATGGTACACAGATGTTCCCTTGTTCGTGTAAGAAATGGCAAAACATTTGAGGATATTTAAAATTAATTTCCAATCTATACACCAATTATACACATTCGTCATACCCTCTTGTAATCGGACACAATCATTACTACATGTAATGTGCTTGAAAATTTTGGCGTCATCAGCATACAATAAACAAGTGCTGTATCTTAAAACTAATGGTAGGTCATTAATAAAGATTACAACCATTAGGGGACCTAACAGGGAACCCTGTGGTACCCCTGAGGTGACATGCGCCCAGTCTGAGCACTCCCCATTAATGACAACTCTCTGTTTTCTATTGGCAAGATATGAGGACAACCAGTTTAATACTTTGCCTCTCATTCCATAACGTTCAAGTTTGTATATTGGTAGTTTGTGGCTAACTTTATCGAAGGCTTTTGTAAAGTCTGTGTATATGCAGTCCACTTGTCCCTGCTTATCGACAATTTCACTTACTTGATCTATAAAGGAAACTAGATTTGTTTGAGTAGATCTGGCCTTAACAAAACCATGCTGAACATCAGTAATGGCCTGCTTTACATGACAGTAGATTCGCTCGTGAACCAATTTCTCACAAACTTTACTAAAAAGGGGCAATAGAGAGATTGGTCTATAATTCGTAACGTTCTGTTTATCGCCACTCTTAAAAACCGGAATTACATTAGCCTCTTTAAAATGTGACGGGCAAACACCTTCACTAAAAGATCTGTTAAAAATAATTGTGAGCGGTACAGACAGATCAGAAGCCAGTTCCTTGAGCAGAATACCAGACACATTGTCTGGACCGAGTGCCTTATGCACGTCTACCGTGGATAAAACATTGCAGACATCTTGGTGTGTCACAGATATGTTACACAAAGAATCGCTGATGACGTCATTAAAAACAGGAAATTCAGCGTCATTGTCCTTTTATCATTTTATATGTTTACAGAGAGATATAGGTGTTTTCACCTCAGAATCAGCGCTTTTGCACAAATACGCTACTTCACAGCCCTCTTATTCGAAAAATATAATGATGGATGCATTGTAATTATTCGGAGTATATAACAAAATACCATGCTTTATGACAACAGAAACTTTCTTTTTTTCGTATTATTTGATTTTGAGAACTCCAACCGGACCTAATGGGGGTAAAAAGGTGGCCAATCCGCCCCACTTCCATTGACAGATGATACAAATTTGTGGAACGTCGAAAGTGGTTTATAATTCTATCCAGTTTCATAGAATATGTGAGAGTCGCCACTTTCATTTCTATTTCTATTTACGTTTACTCTGTCCCTCTTTGAGGATTCACAGAAATGTTTTTCGTTTCTAAAAACAAATAATGAATCGCGATTGCTCGATGTGATATCATGAAGAATTTATTCACGAACGAAAAATGATGTGTATGTCAACAAAAAATTCTAAATTCGGATAATCTAAAAGTAACCAATTCAACACATTGAAACCTGTAAATACATTAAACTTTATGTAACAAAACCATTTTATCTCAAATAACCTGAAATCAAATCTTTTGCCCGACCAAAAAGATCTTCTAAAGTAGCTGCTCGATGAAAAGAATATGTTAAAGTCTTAAATTCTATACAGTTGCTCAACATATGTTCCACTGTGAGTTTCTCGTGACATGGAATACACATCAGGAAGGTTCATTTTTTAAATAAATGTTCGTGAGTCAGTTAAGAATGCCGATTACGGAAACGTTTCTGCCGCCCAAAAGGAGTATAACCTGTAGTTTTGTTAAACTCGCGAGTCTTGTTGCCAACCTCAGCATCGCATAAAGACTGAAATAGCTTTCTCATATAGGCACAGATACAACGCCGGAATTCGCTATACGGAACTCCATGATGGTTTGTCTTGTCATCTGGTGCTGCCTTGGCGGATATTCTCTAATGGACGACGGCTGGATTATGAATGACGGACTAGACGCTTGTAATTTGCATCAGCATCAGTATCTCCTGCGATGCAAAAATGACTAGGTAGGAAGAAAACAATCAAACAAGCAAACATTATACTGGTGTTCAACTCTATGGTCATATAATAATATTCAGGATGGAAGGATGAGGTTTAGATACATTCTAGATCGTTAGATTGCGATTCGATACGAATCGGAGATTAAACATATCTCGCTGAGAATTGCCCCATTTCCTGATTTATACATGTATCAACAGTTTCTAATCCATGTTGAGACAACGTCGATGAATAATTATCCTCCAACCTAGATGGCAGCATTTCAATAGGTCAGTCTACTAGAGTCTAAAAATCCGTACACAAGGAACATTTCAGGTCAGCGTCTTACCGATCTAACCGACCAAGTGACAAATCACCCTACTGTGGTAACGGAAGGGCTCCCAGGGGATAAAAATACACGATTCACGTACAAAAACAGATTTGATCCATAAAGCTGCATGGGACTGGCATTATAAACTTATATTGGCTATTATGCTAATCGGAAATACCTCATTTAATCCTCTACAACCATCTTGTTGATATGTTATCGCTATTATATCTCAGTAAGGTAAAGACGTCGTGCGTAAGAGGCATGATACCATATCTAATGATACACGTATTGTAAGACGTTCGAGAACCATGATTGCTGTCTCTACTTAAAAATAATACGACCAATTATTATTGGAGCTCTTAAAATTGTTTTCATCAACCAAATATATGCACTGCAAATATATCCAATCAAAACGAAATAGCACACGGTATGAATGACATGAATGGAATCCTAGTAAGACGCCTTCGATCAGTCATCATTGCTACAATTATTGGACTGGCACCATATTCGATCTCCATATATTTATTGGCTGATTTAAATTCTCTTATTTGTTAATAAAATTTCATCATTCGAAATACGCAATTATTCCGGCACTCTTAGTGTGGCCAAATTACGAGGATCAAATATACTCACGAAATCTATAGCGAATTCATAATACATCAAAGGCTATGTGATTAGAGGATTCAGCAACAACGGAATTACTTCATAGCCATTAAGCACATGAAGATCTCTTAATCTTGTGTCTCTCTTTACACAGTTTAGATACCAATTCACCGCATTTGCGTACACTTCGCCATCCATAAGATGGCTTGCGAATCGTGTGTCTCCATTATCGCGGAGCGATATCCGGTGTTTCACCGGATTCTGTTCGGCCTTCATCCGGCGGAGAACAGACTCGAAAACTCTGATAAATTACAGGTTTTCATACATACCTCGGAAACAGATATTACCTGGGCTTACAAAATATATAGGTATGAATAACTTTCGTATCATCCAAGATGTGTGGTAGATCTGTAATTTTGAACAAGTAGATCATCACATGATTCGAAAATGGCGGGTTACGTTGGGGTTACGTCGGTAGACTTTAGCTGATTGGCTGACGAAGTCACGTGGTATTGATTTCTGGAAATTCCCTCTTCCATTGCCGAAAGTAGTCTGAAATGGATACACACGATCCCAGGGTCAGTCTTACCGCGTACAGATGACCGAGATGGTTACAGGTTGCAATTCACCGCTTATGCCACATTTCGAGATTAGAGTAAATACACAAGAAAATTACCGAAAACATTATGTAAGTGGCGCGGTACAGTACCGGACCGTTCGACAGGGCTACACGAGATACTGTAGCGGATCCGAGTATTGGAAAATGCCGTTTGCCTGGTCCGTGGTGTCAGTATCGAGTTAGACCCTGGAGAAGTCAAAGAAACCTACTCGTTGGGCGGAGAAATCGGGTTTAAAATGGCGATCGCAGTCAGCTGGTATCCTCTCCAAAGAAACAAAACATAATGAATGTGTGCACTCGACTTATTAATAATAATATATGTTTTGATTAGGGTGATATTTGGCATATCATACTCTTCTGTCGAGTGAACATAGAGGTATAGTCGAATTCGCCATACTGTGATGGTATAAATCCCAAGTCCCACTTAACGCCCTAGTCACACTGTCAAGAATTGGGTAGGCGAATCACCGCGAACTGGAAAATCGTGTTCATTCTTGGCAATTCGTACTGGCATCTTGCGGGTTCGTCGCAGATCGTGACCGTTCTTGCCTATTCTCGGAGAGAGTACGAAAGTTTTGAAATGTTCAAAACATTCGCCGGCCAAGTACGATTATATGGCATACGTATGGCATTCTTGGCACCATCCTACTGCGTTCTCGCATGCATTCTCTTCCTATCGTGTATATTCGTGAGTAGTCGTAGTAGTTCTTTCGGTCACAAATCAGCAAGAATGCCGTACGCATTGTACGATGATTGTTGAACGCATTCTACGCTTCTTGTACGATCATACCACGATACTGAAAAGAATTCAACACGATATGTGGCGACAGTACTACGAATACCCACGACAGTACTACGAATAAGCGCGACAGTACAACGAATACCCACGCTGGCGCTACGTTTCATGAAGAATAGGCTAAGCTTCCTCGCGAATCTCGTACGATTTCATAGGATTGCTCCACGATCTCTCGCGAAGACCATCGTATGTTGTACATTTCATAGAAAACGGATCATATATATAGGTTCGCGTGGCCTCCTGGAATGTCGTGTCACAGCGTAACAGGTTCGTACGGCATTCGTACTCACATCGTACTGCATACGTGCTTATTCGTAGCAGATTATCGAGCATTCGTAGTGGGTTCACGGGCTGCCGTGTTGATGCGTAGGGCGTTCTTCATTGAATCGTACTGCATGCGTACTCATTCTTGATGATTCTTGTTAAATGCTTATGGCTGTCGTACAAGGAACCCACGGCATGCGTTAGGGATTCGTAGGACAGTTTCAAAGAACCCCTCTACAGGCGAATTGACACGAATCGACAAGATTAAAATATTCGTGGTCATTTGCCGTCAATCTCCACCCAATTCTTGACAGTGTGACTGGGGCTTAAGTTGTTTACGAAACTTTGCGATGTATTGGTCGTAATGTTTCGTAATACATCGCTTTACAAAAGCCGGTTTTCCTGTCATACTTTTACGACAGTTAGCGATATTCCCACCCAAATTTAAGTGATTCAGTGCGATACAGTTGCGAATATGTGCGATGTATTTGCGAACATTTACGAAGTGCATACGACTACTTGCCATTATTTCACGATGTCTTGCGAATACGTACGAAGGTTTTACGACGTTTTTACGACGTTGTTATGACAGTTTGAGTCAAATGTTTACGATTACTTCGTATACCATCGTTTCCTGTCGTAAGTTATCGTAACTATTCGTATTTATTTTTCACTTGGCGATTAACGGAACTGTTACCAATAAGGCGATTAAATTACGACTTAATTACGATGCATTAACACGTAGTTACGACATCTTACGATTATTTACGATAAAATTACGAATATTTGAGACTTAAGGCAAAATCGCATTGCTTGGCGAATTTTTTGAACATTTTGAAATTGGCGCGGCGATAAAACCGAGGCGACGATTTTCTTAAGAATTGAAGCGATGGCTTACGAATCATGGCGAATGTGTTTACGAATAGCTTGCGAGTATCTTACCAATACTTACAGTCTTAAATCGTCAAGCTTCGTAAAGGAATTCGCCTAAGTGGGACTTGGGCTTTAGACCAGAGAACAGCCACTGACATGTTGAAGTCCCTTAAGTAGATTGGATATATTCACAAACATTTCGTTTTTGGGTTATTATCCTTACAACGACTGCGAAAGTGGCTGGACAAATTTGCATTTAGCAAACTGGTGATGCCGTTTCACTGGCCATATATTGATCAGTACGGACTAACATCATTCCCCAAACATCAGTTTGTTTGGATTGACACGCCAAGGAATATCTTCGGGGAAGTTCTCAGAATGAAACTGGAATGAACATCATACGCTCGACGTAGTATTAGGTATCCTGCTCTCAATAAAAACAATTTTTTGTAGTGAAGTTGTGACCATTATTGAGTTACAATCATGCTATTTAGACTTCAAAATTTTAGCAGTGGTACCTCTATGGTATCGTGATGGAGAAGCATTTATCGCCATTATGGTACCGTACGTGATTATGATATTCTCACAACATTGGTGTGCAAAGTGAAATTATAACCGTCTCTTCCCGCCGACGATCCAATTCAATATGCTACAGCATGCAAAGCATGTGCTTTGTCCTTCTCGTATCCAATCTAGTGACATAAATTATCATTTGAAAATGTAAGCAAATCCAGTTCGCTCCATATTCATTGGCCGTGGGTTCACAGTAGAATTCAATGAATCTGGTGACTGGTAATGATTCGAGAAGCACGAAAATCAGTGAAAATATTGCCATTCATGCAATATGGTGAAAAGAAAACAATGCCAAAACAGTATCTACCGATAACATAGGAGTTAGGTGACATAGGTGGCCGCTTGGACGACATTTGTTCTGCTTTTTTCATAACTTCCAAATGAATAATAAGACTCGAAGCTTAACTGACAAACTTTGTTCTCAAGAATATGACTGGGAAATGCCTTAGAATTAAGTAATTTAATTTTAAAGATATCAACAAATCTGTCAAGTTAAAATCGGTCAAGAAAACACACACAAGACCTCAGAGTACATACATGTAAATTAAATTGAAATTGAAACTGGAAACCGACCCCAAAAAATTGATCAAACACAGAGATCACATTGATCGGTTTCTCGCCAAATGAAAGTAGCATCACAAAACAGTTAAGCCCTGGGGTAACACGATAATACACGCAATGACGGATACAAACTGAAACAGTGTAGTTCATTTTGGGAAAAAGTGGAAAACATTATATTGTCGTCAATAACAATTTAAAAAATATATATATATAGGGATCAGCGATAAGTTAGAGAAATTGTTGGTCAGAAAAAAAGTTTGATTTAGGCCATAGTCTCAGCATAAGTTAACACAAACTTATATTTTGAGCAGACAGATAAAAAATTTATGCAATATTCTTCTTATCGTATTCATGTCATGACTCAATTGTAGGTCAATGGCAATGGAAGAAATACATGTATATTACTGTCGAAGAGACATTTGCTGCGATTCATTTATTGTTCGCCCAAACAATGTTGCAATCCAGTTACATGTACCTACTAGTCGCATAAGCCCTAAACATATGCACAAAGATTATTTTTGTGTGTTTATTTGCATGCGTGCGTATTTACATATGCGTGTGAATGTATAATTGGCTAAGCGTTCACATGGATATAATATGATATAAGTAAAACAAGATGCAACCCATAATGGAAGCTATCAGTTAAAAATTCTAAGGTCATGATCACCATGGATTAAACGGAAATAAGGATTTCATGCACAATAATTCAAGTTACCATCATCAAATTTCGCAGGTCACAGGTGGCTTAGTCGTGTAAGTCTAATAAAGACCATTTATATCATAGTCACAATAACAAAGTTCAAATGTTGCCATGACCCAAAACGAAGTACAAAGTTCCATGTCGCAAAAATATTCTTGTTTGACGATAATAATTTATGGGAATGTTCCATTGAATTTTTTTAAATAAATTTTTCAATAGTAATATCTGTATTTTACCACAAATACATCGTATGCATACTTGCTATGCGTTTACATCACCAGATTTGCGTACAGTGAAAATTTACACATGTGTAAATATACTTTTGCACAGCCTCCGGATCAGATGCAAGTTTTCTATCCATGCAAATATACAAACTTGTGCAGTTGCGTTTACATGCAGGTTTTGCACACGTGTTTTTTTTATATTTTGCACATTGAGCAGATTTACTCGGGTGTGTATATATGTGCCTGTGATCCGGGCTTTAGTCCAGTTTCACGACAGTTTTGCTTTTGGTCAGGGTGGTGTAATCCCTGTTCAGAAATTCTGATTCTCTATCTACTCCATTGTCAAAATGTAAGCTTTAAAATACGAATACATGTATGTCATTGATAAAATGAATTTGGTCTAAGCCATATCTTGCTTACCCAATCAAGAATAAATCTGGGATATATGAACATGCTCAGCACAGCCTATTTTCACAGAAAGTTTGATTTTGTGTTGGAAGCGTCAAACCCTGTTCAGAAATACTAATTTCCTATGGGAATCAAGTTGTAAGCTGCAGAGATACTAACATATGCATGACAATGGTGAGATGCATTTTAATCTAAATCATGTATTATCCAATCAGCATCCGAATTTGTCCACATGCTCAACACATAATTTAGTCTCATTCGAACTTTGATTTTGTCAAGGTAGGAGGTATCCTTGCTCAAATATCCTGCTTTGCCTCTGTTCAGAGATGATTAATCCCTATTAAGAAATCCTCAGTCCCTCTCTATTATGGGTATAAATGTTTTACATGAAAATGAAGAAGACTAAATTGACATACCACCTCTGTGTGAAAAAAAATAATTGCCATATATGAACAGGTGAAAGAAGAGCGTATCCTATACAGTATAAAAAATCAAGAAAAAAAACTATATTTTGCACCGATCCTACCCTCCTGGTAAATTTTGCATGGTCCCTGATAGACACTGCATAAAATGGCAACATTATTCAGGTTTGGGCGGGTGGGTGATTTTATAAACGCAAAGCATTACAAGCTGACGGTAACGTCAGCTACAAAAAAAAAGTAATTTGCCCTAAAAATACCCTGAGAAACAATAGAAAAAAACCGCACGAATTCGAGCCGCCCAAACTCTGGTAACACCATGAGGTCGACTATGGTTGGCGCTAGTAGACAAATTTCACAAATAGCCCTCGGGTTAATTCGATTTAATCCTAGGGCTAAATCGACCAACTGTAATACATTTTCTAAACCTCGGATTATATTCATTTAGTTATCGGACTAAATTATTTAGCCCTCGGGTTGATTTGATCCAGTCCTGGACTGAATGATTTAACCCGCGGACTAGACGATTTAACCCGCGGACTAGATGATTTAGCCCGCGGACCAAATGCACTTAACCCTAGGTCTAATTCGATTCACTTAGGTCTAAATTGCCCAATTATAATACATTTCCTAAACCTCGGGTTATATACATTTAGCTCTCGTACGAAACGATGTAGCCCTCGAGCTTGAATATTTAACCCCCGAAGTGATTGAATCAATCCTCGGACTGAATGATTTAACCCGCGGACTAGATGATTTAACCCGCGGAATAGATGATTTAGCACGGGGGCTGAATTATTTAGCCCGAGGTCTGGATTGTCCAATAAATTGTGCGTTTCTAGACCGCATATTTCACAAGCCTGGAGTTAGGCAAATTAACAACCCTACACCAGTATTTCCGTTAATCTTGGCTTGTAGTGCCATGGGAATTCATTAAGATGCAGGAATGGTTATTATTGTCTCGCATGCTATTTAGCAGATCTGCTACTTCGCAAATAATTTCTAAAATCAGTGATATTTAGAAAGGGGTGTGCTACTTTGAAGATAATTTCTAGGATTACTGCTAGTTAGCACTTTGACTTGCCTGTTCCCACAAGCAAATATATTGTATAATTAGCACAAATGCTAAATATTGAATATTTTTTCTAAATTGCAGCCAGAAGACATATTCAATATTTATGATAACTCGCAAACACAAATTGTCGGACTGCCTCTTCCGAAAGAAAATATATTGTATAATTAGCACAAATGCTAAATATTGAATATTTCTTCTAGATTGCAGCCATGATAAATATTGAATATTTCTTCTAAATCGCAGCTCCAAAATGTCCGACTGCCTCTCCTTAAAGAAAATATATTGTATAATTAGCAAAAATGGTACATATTTTCACACTTGCATGGGATGATGACTAAGGAAGTTTAAGGCAGCCCCAAGTACACATTCTTTGCTGGTTTGTGCAACTCCTCTGACAATAACAGGGATTATTCTATCGTTCTTCCTGGTTAAACAACGCGCATGCGCTGGTATATAAGGATTTTTAAGACAGTCGCAAGTACATTTTCATTTGTGGTCTGTGCAACTCCACTCAGACAATAACAGATTATTCTATCGTTCTTCCTGGTTAAACAACGCGCATGTGCTGGTATATAGGCTGTTTAAGACAGTCCCAGGTAAAGCTTGATTGGTGCCTACAGAACGGGCAATATAAAGGCAACCTCACTGATGCAGACAGCTGACATGCATTCAAACTTACTGGCACAACAAATCAATCATTCAACGATCACCGAAGGTGTTTCGTAGACAATCGGTCCCTTTCAATGTAATTTCGAAAGAAACAAAACGCCAAAAACAACATCTTCCTTTGGTCCTTGATTGCAACAATCAAATTATATTCTAATTATATGATATTATAAAGGTGCAAAATAATGAATATATTATCTTCTCTCCGAAAATACTCTTGTGGATATTTAACTGCGAATCTCTTCTATTTAGCATAGATTATAAAAGTGCTAAATATTGAATATATTGTCTTTTTCCAGACGCCAGCTACATACAATGTATTTAAGAGCGAATATTTTCTAATTAGATGATATTATAAAGGTGCTAAATATTGAATATATTGTCTCTCTCGGACGCCAGCTATATTCCTACGAAGTAGGCTACAGATCGCAAATTGTCCGGTGATGAGTCAGTCAGTCAGTCAGTCAGTCCATCCAAATCCTTTCGTCGGCAAAATAGGGAGAACCGTTGACATTAGAACCTTGATTTTTGGCATAAACGTGCATTAGGGCATTGTTACCAGCAAGTTCTGATCTGAAATAATTCTGATTAAAATTAGATTTATAATTAACACTTCAGTATATTGTTATAGATATATGTAAACTGTAGCCTTTAACGTGTATCCTATTTCACATCCAAACACTTCATCATTGACCACATCAGACTTCAAATTCAGGTCAAATTACCCATTGCTGCTAAAAATACCCTGTCATTGATCCCCTTTCCACTGTATGCCACCTGGCCCTATTAAACAGAGAGTGTGTGACTTGGATTCAAGGGTTAAGACTTTGGAGGGAAATACAATTTTGACAGCAGAAATATGACCTCGCCATTTGCTGATTAGAGCGATAAAACAGGGTAGGCTAAATGGACCCTTTTCAATGCAGTATTTCTTGGCATGGATGTGAAAATATGAGGACATACTTTGGGGTTTTTTTGTACCTCTTGAATATTGACTATATATCACACTTGGATATAATTTGAACAAAAAATTACATGTGTAAACAAAATATGTCTAAATTTCTCTTGTCATTTCAAATCTTGATCCATTTTGATTCCTTGATTAGGGGATACAGAATCACTGCCACGGAGTGTGTTGGTATGTCACAGCAATTTCGATTCACACAACGAAGCTGAGGTGGTTTAACGTTTATCAATGAAGAAAATCACCGATCAACCGCCATAGAATATAATGTGAAACAAGAAAACCGGAATAGTACATTCATCAGATTGCCGATGCCCAAAATGTGTTGTCTCATATATCTAGATAACAACGTGATGTAGAGACGCTATTTATTCGTCTTTGTACCGGTTATGCTCAGGAGAATGACATAGAATCATTATTATCTTGTGCATAGAAGGTGTTGGTCTTGAGTTGAATTACCGTAAACTACATAAATGCTACCTTTCTACTATAGTACTATATATAAAAATTTGTTGTATTGTTGGGAAAATAATGTGATTCAAATAGTTGTTTTGATCCTGTACAAGGGCACTGAAAACCATTAAAGAGATGTAAATGTATTTTCACACGTAAAGCTTGAAATCTACTGAACCTATATTATTCAATCTGTTTCCTTTAATTAAAAAATTGTAAAATTAAATCGGCGATCGTTATTTATTTTGGAATGAAGGCGCATTAGGAGACTGTTACCAACAAGTTCTGAGCTGACCTACTTTTGATGAAAATTTCTGGTGATTTTTGATGAAAATCACTGGCGATTCTGACTTGGGCGGTGCCCATCTTAATATAGGCAGGATTTCAACTGGGGGTGGGGATTTCCAAGAGTTCAGTTCGCGTTCGAGTCCTAATGCCTACTGTACTTCGTAGGTCCTGTGACGTTAGTCACACTGCCATGTATTTAACTGCGAATCTCTTATAATTTATAACATATTATAAAGATACTATATATTGAATATATTGTCTTTCTTCAAACCCCAGATAGATATTTAACTGCGAATCTCTTCTAATTAGATGATATTATCAGAATGCTAAATATTCAATATATTGTCTGTTCTCAAACGTCACCTATATATTTAAATGCGAATATATTCTAATTAGATGATATTATAAAGTTGCTAAATATTGAATATATTGTCCTTTCTCTGACACGGTGGTACAAATATTTTAATGCGAATCTCTTCTAATTAGAGTATATTATAAAAGTGCTAAATATTGAATATATTGTCTTTTCTCCGAAAAGGGTCTTGTGGATATTTAACTGCGAATCTTTTCTATTTAGTATAGATTATAAAAGTGCTAAATATTGAATATATTGTCTTTTCCCCGACGCCAGCTACATATTTGAGTGCGAATCTTTTCCAATTATATGATATTATAAAGGTGCTAAATATTGAATATATTGTCTTCTCCCAGACGCCAGATAGATATTTAACTGCGAATATATTCTAATTAGATGATATTATAAAGGTGCTAAATATTCAATATATTGTCTTTCTCGGACGCCAGCTAGATATTTAACTGCGAATCTCTTCTAATTAGATTATATTATCAAAGTGCTAAATATTCAATATATTGTCTGTTCTCAGACGACAGCTACATATTTATGTGCGAATCTATTCTAATTAGATAATATTATAAAAGTGCTAAATATTGGATATATTGTCCTTTCTCCGACACGGTGTTACAGATATTTTATTGCGAATATATTCTAATTAGACTATATTATAAAAGTGCTAAATATTGAATATAGATGCTATTAAAGTAACTCACTTTTCTGCCTACTACGGAGTTTAGCAAAACTATCTGCACAATATTGCCAAGCATGCTATTTAGCACCATGTTAAAGCATAGGAAATTTGAAAAGTATCTAAAAAAATGCCAATCCTGCACCTAACTCTGGGAATTCTGCCCAATTCTGCCCGTACAGCAGCATTACATACCAGACCTGGTACATTAAAGCCTATAAGGGAGCACATTACCGCCGTAAAACCGATGATAGCTTATCCAGCTGCTCTCAATGCAAAGCAAACACAAGCAGGATTTAACCCATAAGTATGTGTTTACACTTTACTGTTATCATGTCAAAGTGTTATTACTTGACAACGGGCAGTCATTTGGGGGCTGAGACTGACAGCCGAACAAATATGCAAGGATCAAAATGAACAAACGCGCCAACTTTATACCACGTGGCCATCTTCTAATCTTGCTCTTGATTAATATGCGGTCTAGAAACGCACAATTGATTGGACAATCTAGCCCGCGGGCTAAATAATCCAACCCTCGGACTAAATCATCTAGTTCGCGGGTTAAATCATTCAGTCCGAGGATTGATTCAATTACTCCGAGGGTTAAATATTCGAGCCCGAGGTCTAAATCGTTCAGTCCGAGAGCTAAATATATATAACCCGAGGTTTAGGAAATGTATCACAATTGGTCAATTTAGCCCTAACTAAATCGAATTAGACCTAGGATTAAATGCTTTTAGTCCGCGGGTTAAATAATCCGATCGAAGATTAATTCAGTCAGTCTGAGGGGTTAAATATTCAAGCCCGAGGGCTAAATCGTTCAGTCCCAGAGCTAAATGAATGTAATCCGGGGTTTAGGAAATGTATTACGATTGGCCGATTTAGTCCTAGGATTAAATCGAATTAGCCCGAGGATTAAATCGAATTAGCCCGAGGGCTATTTGTGAAATTTTGTCTACTAGCGCCAACCATAGTCGACAGCACCACAGGCAGACCATTACTCTACGACGGTAAACAAGGCTATAGATAATCATTCACCACGGCAGTTACAGGTCACATTCGTAGTATTTATGTAATTTGTCTAACAAATTCAATTTTCCCTGCCTAATTTCGAGAAGTCCTAAAATGAAATTTCACAGTTAGTTTTAAGAAAGATGCTTCGTGCATCACGTCACAATCAATATCAAGTTGTGTGGTTAGATATTTATCATATCTCAGAGAAGCATGTAGACTTTTGATTGGCTGACAGACCTCATGTGTGATGCTGTATTGTCAACTTGCTGGTCGAATATATATCGTATACCCCCGTCGCCAAGGGCAACGAACAGGTGTTCACTAGATTCCATTTTCTCATATAACATGACCGTTTCCTATGGGAGAAAGCCATTGTAGAAAAATCGTCTACCATGAGCTGACGTCATGCCGTTACGTCACGCACTATTTCCATCGTCTGCTTGTTACAATGTTACTGTTTAGTGTCAGTCGACTAGCACGGAGTGAACTTTCACGCTACAGTATATGCCGAATGTAAACATGTGTTTTAAAATCGGCCAAACCGTAAAGTGCAGAGGGCAAAAAGTTTATTACTTATAAAAATCTTGCTCTCTTTTATTCAGCGCTTGTAGCCTGGGTGTGATTCGGTCCATTCATGGACCAAAGTTCCCAATAGTAGTATTGCGCGCGCTTGACCTGATTTTGCGCTTACAACATCGTCGGTCGAAAATGGGACGTCAGCCTTTATTTTAGCTTCTCTGATATGTTATATGAGAAAAAAGCTCTCACACTCGTTCATTTCTGGACGACTTTTCCCCCACTCGTTTGAGAAAAATGTGCCCGTCACTCGCTAAAGCTCGTGCAGGGCACATTTTTCTCAAACTCGTGTGGGAAAAGTCGTCTAGAAATGAACTCATGTGAGAACCTATTAGTCTGCTAAACAAAATGGCTGAATGAGGCAAACGTTTCGCGTCTCACACGGACGATGAAGTTGTTGAAAAGCGGGCTAATATTATTCCCAGTAACACAAAAAATGTACGAGCAGAAGGCCATGCCAACGACTTTGATTTTGATCTTAATCAGCTGTTTTGTGAATTCGACAGCACCGCTGTCCCGCCCACATCGTGTGACATTCCCACAGCTATCCTGGTCGCCGCAAATCCCTCAGCGCCAATGTTCAATAACTGCACAATAAATGCAATCAACATCATCGTGCGAAAATGAAGCAAATACCTATACTTCTGCCAAATTGTGCAGGACAGTTTGATTTTTCCGATTTTTCTCTCGAACTGTAAATTTAAGTCAGTTCATGTTGGTCCTTCTCCTGTGTGATGTTATGGAAACATGACATAAGTGACACTGTCGAGTAACACGGTGTTGAATTATAGACAGAATGGAAATGTAACAGTTCACACGTGTATTTGAAACTTACATATCCACGCAACAGATGTGAATCCGGAACGGGTCTTTCGATGTATTTATTAACAAAAGGTATATAATCTAGATATTATACTCGTCGATGGCTATTAAATATTAAATAGGAAATTGAGATTAAGCTTAATGTTCCAGTATTTTATACGTTTCTGATTTTCAGAATAGAACATAAGACATGAAGCTGAATTTGAAGTTAGATTGTTCATTCTTTATCACCGAAGCCCACCGGTATTTCACACGGAAACCGGGTTCATTGTTCACGGATTACAGTATATGTTATCGTTATCTTTGCTCCTCCCTTAGTACGTTTTAAAGATGAGGATTGTAAAAATGATACATTTGTCTTTGTGTTCATTTTTTCCGGTGCATGCTGTGGATCGTTCTGAAACCAGTGCAAGTCCGATCGAAGTCCGTTCCATTATGTCGGCCTTGAAGTCCAAAGTGATTATTAATGCTCTGAGATATGATAAATTCGTTATACATCGCCCTTCCGGGGTAATACGGGATTCGATTTGGTTTCTCTCGCCATATTTTTCCTCGGCTGCGCCTCGGAAAAATATGGCGAGAGAAACCAAATCTCATCCCGTATTACCCCGGAAGGGCGACGTATAACTAATAGTATCTCTTGCTATAATAGCAAGCATCAGATCTGACATTCAATATTCAGCCGTCGGCCATAAAACATGTCCGGGCAATAATCGAAAGACCTATTGCGTATGACAGTTAGCACAAATTCCAATTCTGTATAAAACAAAAAAAGAATAAAAATAAAAGATTATCAAGAAAGTGTTAAATACTTCTAAAATGGCATTAATTAATATAAAACAAAAGATAGTTCCCTACTAGACAGAAGTGGTCACAGTTTGCGATGATGTCAGCAAGACATGAATATGTTCCCTATATAAAATCTTAATCACAATGCTTATTCAAACTTCAAGATATCTCGTAACTAGATCACATCGATAAATAACCATTCCGGTGCAAGTTGACCAAACCTTCCTAAAGAAAAAATAAATAAATAAATAGAACAGTGACAGGTGCACTGGATTATAAAATATCAAAACTCATACGATTGGCTCGGAGCGATGCTTCAATTATCACCTCGATTTGACTTTTCATTTTTTCTTTCTTATTTATTAGTTATCGTGTTCATGTTCACAACTACATGGGTTCCACATCTTAAATGTAGCTGAGATACCGAAGCTACGTCCGAGAATCCTCTGTATTTTGGAGTCTGAATGCGAGATGCCGAGAGAAGCTTTCCGGTGGGGTCATACGGTTGCGTTTTAGTCAACAGACATGGTGAAAATTCTTATGTGTTTCTCCAATATGAATTATGATATGTACGCCAGACTGACCCAGAGTGCGACGGTTCAATTTCGCTTTCTCTATTGTCCCATATTCTAATTCTACTAAGCTGGGTGCTAAACTTTAGTCCTTGGAATAAATTGATACAGGTTCCTTGCCTCATTTGCAACCCCGATGTATTCCGTATAAAGAGGGGATCATTTTGGAGCAATGCCGCTCTATGAAAGACTTCTCTGGACATATTAGTAAGTTCAGCAGTTCACGTACTACAGTCAGTTACGATCAAAGGTTTACAATTCTCCCCGTGGTCCAAATGCGCAAATGTGCATCAAAATTCATTTACCCGGAAGGAAATATCACAAGGTGGAAATGACCAGAATAAAGTATTAGCAAGATAACTTGAGGTCATGTTAACACTACTATAGTTTGTTTTCAATGGGCAACATAACTGAATTCCACATCGTTATTGGTTGCTTTCCGGGATTTTTTTCCTGATAAATTAATTCCACCTCAAGACGTGCATGCACATCTTTCCGGTGTTATTCAAGTACTCATATTGATATGATCAAAGGTATCCGCGGAAGCCATAATGATTTCGTACGACATCAAAGGTTATTCGGTTAGAGGATTCAAGACTTCCTAGTGCAAGATGAACGGGAATTCGAAGGTTGTCTTTAAGACGAGTGTAATACCGATCTTTGCGAACATTATGTACAAAGAGATTTCCCAGAAATCCCTGTAACTGCATACCTTATGTGTACGTATCACAGATTTCATATATATCTGTTGTTATATAAAATATTCGAATATGACTTTCAGTAACCTATCGCCGCCCTTAAAGACGTTCAAATCTCCTTCACTAAGCGAACAACATTATCTTCAACTAAAAGCTCTTGATTTGTTGTAGGTGGTAGCCAGCTATAAGTGAGGTGGAGATGAGTAAACACTTCTTCAGCTATGTCGATAACTTGTTCGTTCTAAACTTGATTATGGTTCTATTGTTTACAACGGTACTTGCAAGTCCAACTTGGCCCCGTTAGATCCAATCTCACACGCGGGATTAAGATTTGTTCAGAACATCACCGAAATAAAGATTATATGTTGAGACAGATGAACTTCCTTTGAAGGTCCGGAGAGGAAAACTGTCACTGAAATATGTAGCGAAATTGCGGTCAAACTGTTTAAATCACGCATATAACTGTGTTTTTCCTGTATAGTCATATGGTTGCTTTTTAGTCGCTAGACGTCTTAAATTTTTTCACCTCTTGTATATCGCTCAAATTTATTACCTGCATATGGTGGGGTTCCGCTGGTGGACTGTTAGTCGCCGAGGTCCGCTCTGTGTACATGTCTCTCGACAAATATATGTAGGTTTATTATGTTGGTGGGAAATTTAAGCCGTACGACGTCTTGCATTAGAGGTTAGTTTTTCTGGGTATTCCTGCATTTACCAGGTTGACCAGGCGTTTCCTCCAACAGAAGGTCCACGATCCTCAGCCATTAACATAGATGAGTTGTTTGAGCTGATCTGTTATCACAGCTCCCGAGCTTGCGTATCTAATTCCGCTTAAGCCGGTGCTTGTGGTCGTGTGGATACTTCATAGTTTCCGCATGAACAGTGCGATTGAGATACTAAAGCTGGGCCCGAGAATCCACCGTAATCTCGGGTCTGAATGTTAGGTGCCGATGGATGCTTTCCTGTGCAGTCATATGGTTGTCGACAGATATCGTCAATTTTTCCCACCTCTTGCATATCGCTCCGTTTTTAATCTCATCATGCAGATTTATATTCAAAGACGCGATAATTATACCACCTCGTGCAATTTGTATTAAACCACACATTGTTCGAGATAGCATTAATCATGATCAGAATTTACCATTTAAATCATGGCAGTTAACCAAACCACATGTAGAATTACACTTACGAAATTTAAAAAAGGCTGACACAAATCAACTATTGTACCAGCCAGGATTTGGGCTAATGAGAGAAAAGTATAAATAACATCAAACTAAATTTACTGATGGTTTCAAAGATGGGGACGGAGTGGCGTGTGCTACTATTTTTGGTTCCAAAAGCAAAACCTATCGATTACCAGACAAAAGTTTTACTGCTGAAGCCAAAGCTGTTTTGGGCGACCTTTTTTTTGTTTTTGAAGATATTTGGTGCAGAGTCTCTGTCATTCCTCCAAGAGATCAGGAATAGATCTTCAACTCTTCAAATTATATGGCCATGGAATTAAGCAGCGGTTTAATTTTGTTTCCTGTTGACTACCTAGTATAGCGATAGCGATTTGAGACTTTGTATCTGTGCGTATATGAGATGAGAGACCTATTTCAAGCTATGTGGATGTTGACAACAGGCTTCATTAGTTTAAGAAAACTATGGGTTATACTCCTCTTAGCAGCCAGAAAAGTTCCGATCACGCTATAATCAGGCGCTGTAGAATCGGGTCATTCACGACTGACTCACGAACGTTTATTAAACCGTTGTTCTTTGAGTCTACTGGACAGCCTCCAAACAGGGTTATCTCCCCTTATGCTATGTCGATCGACTCTGTTTTCAGATACTTACTCAAACTCCAAGCAGGATTAATCTGTCCATGTGTCTGTTCTATTATCATTGCTAGATGTCAATAATTCATATAGCCTACAACCAGAACATCATTTCACAAACGTACATTTACCAGGTCAATTCAAATCGGCCAATTAACTATCAGATACACTCGTTGAAATGATATTTGGTTCCAACCTACTATAGATGTGTATGACGTTTTGATTTCTTTTTAAAACGGTGTTCAGATTCTTTTTGTCAAAAAAAAACAAATTTTGTTTGCTCTTTAACAAGGTGGATTACTTTTCGATAACAAATTAATATACGTTCGTTTGCGCCTAAGGAATTAGGCCCAGTAGTGCTGCCTGATTCAGGAATAATTAGCAAAACACTTCAGGAAATCTTGTCAGTTTAGGCCGCCCCCGCACAGTCATTTTTCAGAATAGACCTGTGCGGAGAGCACCAAAAGACGTTTTCGTGCCCAAGCATTCTCCGCAGAGTGAGTCTTCACCAATTAAGCTATGTAAACTTTAATGGAGATTAAAGATGGGCGATTATCCTAACTGCTCTGTATCCGCATTAGGGGAGATTGCTTGTCTACTG
Organism: Hanleya hanleyi; assembly: GCA_036873755.1. Taxonomy (NCBI): domain Eukaryota; kingdom Metazoa; phylum Mollusca; class Polyplacophora; order Lepidopleurida; family Hanleyidae; genus Hanleya; species Hanleya hanleyi. Next base: position 18,001 of record JAVTVY010008884.1, on the reverse strand, counting down.
GGTAGCTGTGGAAGACCGAGACACAGCGAGCCAGATTTGAAAAGACGACTTTTGCATCTCGTGAAATGGAACTGCTGGTGTACATTGCTGACAAGTACTACAATGAACAACTGAGATCAGAACCTGCCGCTGTGGCGACCATGTTGATGAAAGTGTTTAGTGTTTCTGTTTGTTCACCAGCGCAATGCGGCCGGGAGACTTTAAAATGGGTTGTGTTCTGTGGACTGATAACTCAACCACGAACACAAAGCAGACTTTGGGGAATTCCAGATTTCTAGTTTCAGTTTCCTTACCGCTGATTGTATCGCTGTATACAGTTTGCGCAGTTTCTGGACGGTATGTTGATTAGAGTCATGTATAAGCCGTATACCCGCTTGATGTGACATATTTTAGACCCCTGTTTTCGTTGCACTTCCTGGTTGGCTTGCACTCTTCGTTCCAGACTTGCGCTCCGCTTCGCGCTTGTGTTTGGTCCTGATTTATCATTTAGAGGATACAAAAATTCGTTACACAAGATTTAAAAATGCAATCGCCAAGTGCGTTCAATTTACGACTTGGGATGTGACAAGTATGTCGGATGTCCGCGTATCCAATCTTTTATAGTGAACGATCCGTCCTTCTTACTCGAGTTATGTGTGATATTTTACAAAGAAGAATATTTGTCACATGAACACTCAAGTACTGATACAGATGCCATTTTCTTCACATTGTAGGACACATTGTGTCCGTGTATAGGCCAAGTGATGGCGATCCATCTCCGGGAAACCCCCTATCCATGTAAATTCCGAGGGAGAATTTATCTGCGCTGTTCAAAAAAGCACTTGAGATAACAGATTATAATCTTCGATTAAAATATATGATCGATTGCAATATGGACACATATATTGATTGTACAGATTGCAGGGATTGATTGTCTTGGAGCCCAGAATATGAAACATTCGTCATCAGTGAGCAAGGGAATAGACGTGAAAACAAATGCTTCAAATCAACATCGACCTTGAAGTTGTTTCCACGCCGCCGCGCGCTAAGCGGATTAGTGAAATTTTGTTCCCAGCTTTAACAAAAGATACGTTATCCGTTTCGCAGGCTTTGTAGCCTACCGGAAGTTATAAGACTGTTGGTATCAGATCGGGTATATGAGCTAACTGCTTTATTGAAAGCACTTACAATTAAATATTTTTTCCCATCAAAACCTTTCTGGTTTCGCCAATAATGAGTCATTGAGAAAAAGGCTATGCGCACTGAGATGAGGGTTCTATTCTGACAGCATTTACAACAGGGGATATACATTGTAGCCTAAGAAGATGATAGAAAACCGACAAAGTGTTTCAGACAATGCACTTCGTTACAGACCGTCATTTGGGTACATCATAGCTCCACGGTAGCTGTCATTAAATGCAAATTCGAACGACAAGAGGAAATGAGGTGAAATTTTCCTAATACATGATGTCCAAAGAGAGGTTAAAAATCCTGCAGTTTCCGATGGAAGGAAGATCAGCAAATGGGATAGTGAACCGATTGTTGTATCAAGAACGAATTTGACGAGAAAAAAACTTCCGATAAATTATTCCATCTCTCTATAGGTGATGTCTAACCTTTCGGAAGTCCATTTGGCTTATTTACGATTACCGAGCAATAATAAGTGACAAAATAAAGAACGTCGTGCTGTTTTGCCATTAACATTCAGAAATATTAGCATCCACCATCTGGATAACGTCGGGGTCCATAACAGACTGAAAGTGCATGCACTCTACATGGAGTCTATTACGGCCATCGTGGAAGTTACAGGGGACTTGTCTGACAATTACATGCCAGTCCACATCCTATCAAAATTAGTTTCCATGTCGGCGTGGAAGCAACGATGGTTTACCAGATATGAGGAAACTGGGGCTCTAATTTAGGACTGAAACTACGCACATCAGGTTTTCTATCGTCATCAAGATAATTAACCTTCATCGTTTCGGCTTTCGATTTCAATTAGTGGAACCCTGGTTCTAGCGAATATGCATCGTACTCTATACGACTCCTACATACTTCTACCACATTCAGTACCCGTACTGGCATCTCAGTGGATTATTGATAATCAGGTCATTTTCAGCCGCGCAATCAATGCTGAATTCGCCCCTTTTGTGATCGCCAATCACATTCCCGCTTATTTATACTTATCGATGAGCAACACGCACACGTGGTGTCCATGTGATTTTGAGTTAGATCGGAGGCGGAGGTGAATAGACGATAGCGAAAATATGTAGTGGTTTTGAAGTAGATACGCAAGCATCCCAGTCGACGTGTGGCATTCGTTGGTAATGCATTTCGATTTCAGGAGTGATTTTACGTGTGATATATCATCTCGAGCCTATCTACTAATATGAGAGGGCTGTTTCAATCTGTATAGGATGCTGTGAATAATAACAAACTTCATGAGTTCAACAAAAGTGTAGGCTATACTCATCGGAACAGCCAGAAATGTTTCAAACCATGATCAGGCGATGTAGAATCGGTCATACACGCAAGGTGTATTCCATGCGATGAAGATCACACAGTGAAACATACTCTTCTCGACTGTATAGATTTTAAGATTATGAGAGATTCTTTTTATCCAGCGGCTGCCTTTGAAGATCTTTTTAGTCAGGTGAGGGAGGACTGCGGATTACTAAATTTGCGGGTTACTAAATTATTGGCTAGAGTATTTAGAATTTTGTTTCACTGCGCGAAGTTTCCAATTCCGGAAACCCACCGGAAACCTATTGAAAACTGTAGCGCTACAGTTTCCATCAGGTTTCCAGAATTGGAAACTTGATCATTTCACGCAGTCTTTGATCGTCGCTATATAGCTGACTTATTGCTGAATGTGACGTTATACCTTAAATTCTCTCTCTCTCTCTCTCTCTCTCTCTCTCTCTCTCTCTCTCTCTTCTGATCATCTCCAGTCTCTATTCTCTTTAGTGTTGTATAGCAGCTCTTAGATATAAAGCTCAAATAATCTTGTAGGCCTAATGTATGTAACTTTTTGTCTCACATTGCAGCATACCGTTTAAAACCCAGGTAAGGGACTATCGGTCAGGCATGATGCCGATATAATTTTAACTGCGATAATCAAACAGTGTGACGATACCTAGCTGTCTTCAATATAAAATGCATCAAATCTATAGTAGTGTGATGCTTTTGACTTTATCAGAATGAGTCCGTTAATAAAATGTTGTTGTAAATAAAATGTTACGTGACAGGAGTTAGCAGGTATCCAAGTCGGAGTTGTGGTGAGGGACCTTATCATCAGCCTTTGTGCTGAATTTCACACGTATCCCCAACATGATCTCTTCGCCTCATATCCAGGTTCGAACGGTAATGATCCTCCTATTGTTTATTTAGCACTAACAAACTGAAATAAAAGTACAATGATAAAACTTGTCACTCCTAAAATCTTTCTATTCCATCATGGATTAGGCAACTGCCTCCAATAAAAACGTTTGAATTTGTTATAAGTTGTGGCATGGCGGACATCTAATGGTAAAACATTCCAGATTTTGGCGGCAGATATTTAAAAGATTTATCTAAAAATGTCATATTAGAACGAGGTAAAACTATATTATCGTTTCCTCTCGTTTCATATCCGTGAACTACATTCACATAAGTATATATATTTGTGAGATATTGCGGTACTTATCCATTTAAACATTTATACATCATGCAAGCTTTGTGGTAATTAATTATGTTGGCAAGGTAACTCTAATTTAAAGTGCTTAAAATATGTTCACTTGCAATATGATTCTACCAGCTACAGATTAAGTTTTGGACCCTGATTACATTACATTTGGTAAAGTTGTCCCTAACGACGTCAACGTAAGCAATTGTCAGAGTTTGTAACCTCCTGATTATCGGTGTGACATACTCTGTGGTATATCTAAGCAGAGATGCCCCGGGAATGACGTTAATAAGTTAACTTATCCGAATATATCGCGTGATTCTAGCAGTGCATGGCACGATTTGCGTTTTACTCACATTTTACATATACATGCGTGCGTCTTCACCGATATAATAAGTTTGACGGTCTAACATCCGATCTGCCTGCAGGATTACTTAATAAGCAATCCTGGATGTTTAAACAGCATCTCCTAAATATAATCCAAAAACATTACTTTTCACACCGATGTAAATGCGTGTGCTCCGGTAACGATGTTTCTGCATTAATTAACAGTGGAGTCGATGGCCCCTGTTTTGACAAGGTGCAATATGCTGTGGTGAACCATTTCTGTATAATTCAGTTATAACCTCCATAACACGCCTGATAGTGTCATGAATATCAGTCTGTTTTACCAAAACGTTGTATGGAGAATGTCCCATACTATATTCATTAAAACAAACTGAGGGTGACATTAACCCTACAAAAGCAGTTTTCAAGTTTGAACCTTGTTGCAAAAATTTGTGCGAGTTCTATTCGAATTCGAAGAAAATTATGTTGCTCGTATGTGAAGGGTGGACTTCGCGGTCGATGGGAAACAACTCTCTCCTGGAACGATAGAGCTAACGCCTTATTCCTCAGCTACAGGAATTAATACCAACATTGAAAGCGTTGGGAAATGTCAAATATCGATTGAAGTCAATCGCGGTGCAGTCCATCGTTTCTGTGACAGTACTTGCAAGAATATATCTTCAAATGATATCAGAATAACAGGAGTATAACATTAGGTGTGTCACTATAAAAATGGGTTTGGCTCGAAATGTGTTTAATTGCATTCCATCACTCTTAAATATATACAAAGAGGAATTCAAGTATTGTAAGCATGACATTTCTCACAAGCAAGAAAAAATCACCACACTCTCTGATCATAATGGAATGTTACGAGAATGGAAAAAGAGACAGATGATACCGAAATGGCGTTTGGAATATCATGATATCTTGCCAGCATCACTGAATACATTTTCTCTTGCAAGAACCTTGTGTTTGTACATATTGTTATGTTAGACTTGCTTGGATTTGGTGCTGATAGTGTCTGACATATATGAATAAGGCAATACGTGGAAATAATTATGAACGACGACTAGCTAATGATTGTCCGATCTGACACTTGTACCTTCATCCCGTATCTGCATCTGTTCATTGAAAGAACCGAATGACATCGTTTCACATGAACAACCTGACTGAGGTAATCATAAAAGTCTCACTTTTTCACAAACCACCCCATTTGAATGGATAGTCTCGCACTCATATCAACTGGGTTTTTTTCTAAAGCTAAACCGTATCTGCTATTAACAAGCAAATTTCCATATGGATTACACCGCATTAGAATGTTGAAACATTTCCACAGCAATGCTAGAATGACATCGGTAATCTTTGGCAAGGCGTTAGAATGACCAATTATCTCCAATAAAATGTACTTCGTGGCATGCCCTGATAATGTGATGTGAATTAAAATAGTTTTTGCCCACTTTTCATGGCGAAAAAACAGAAATTTTGAGGAAATATGAAAAAACAACACTTTTCTGGTACCCCTCGTGGCCGCCATCAATTTACCCGTGATCCTCTGCCCGGGTGTTATGCAAATAGGCTCAAAATGACCCCAATATGATAAACTATAAAGTCAGGGAGTTTCAGCTCTCCATTTATTGTCGTTCCGGAGATAACGCAGAAAGTTTGATTTTGCCCCCCGCCCCTTCGCCCTCTCTACACAGGCCTAGTAGGGTTAACATATAGGACAACTGACAATGTACAGGGAATATTTGTAAATGGCACTGTACTGGAAGTGTGGCGCAGAGGCTGTGTTTGTGAACGCGTCAGAAAATATTCAGCTTCTGTGGTAGTATACGTCTGCAAGGTTTCACACTTGTATGAAAAAGCGCACAATCGTGCCTGTTGTCTATGCTCATCGGCTTATCTGCGAATAGGCAATGCATATTTTCGTACAGCCTGCTCGGTTATTTTTTTTTCATATTTCCCATACAGCGTTCAAGCTATCTTTTCGGTGCTGTCATTTCAAGCTAATTATCTGGATTGACAACTTTATTTTCAAAGTCCGCTCTAAAACTATTTTATTTCTCATACACGAGTTTCGGCACCTTCATTGTCGGTCATATATTTTTAAACAAGATGATTTAATTGATGAAAGTATACCGGGAAAGGTACATACATGTACATGTACTGACGTTTTCCATTTCAAGAAATATAATATAATATGGAGTTGTATAAACATCCAACTCTGTCCTCTAGTTTAGGCTGCATTCCGAGCAGAAATCTGTCTGCTTGAAGCTCAATGAATGGTTATTTATACATGTACATGGCATCATGTGGCCCGGCATCCAGAAGCATACTTATATCAGTTCGAAAGGACTTCCATTTTCACCATCCAATTCAAAAGATCGTCCCGTTGGCACTTCAACGTTCACTGCTGTGTACTAGACATATTACCATAGCACCGATATAAATATAGATTATCACTACGAGATGTCATTTATCTGATTTTTATCACACGAGTTTCATATGGATTTTATCAAACGAGTGTGATAAAAATCAGATAAATGACCACGATTATGATAATTTATTTCTCACATCACAATATCTTAGCACAGAAATGCCGAGACAAAACGAAAACTGCGATTTTTACAACTGTTTAAATTACAACACATATAAGGGAAGTGGGAAGAGGTGCCACATGACCTCACAGTATAGTCTTCCGGTTAAAGTATTCTAAAGCACATACCAAGAATCTAACGATTGCACGGGCCGCCGCCTGCCCTTATTATGGGGCGCTGCACCGAATCTAGATAAGCACTATGCATGCAAATAGATCATGTACATGTAGCTGTAAACTCTATTTTTTTTTTAAATTGAATGACACTAGTCCATTTTATTGCCATAAGATCTTTACCGATTAAGATCAAAACTTCTCTTCCCTTTTATGCATTTTGAGACATTTTACAACATCTTTTGTTCACAACAGTATGCCAAATATGAGAGACGTGGAAACCGCTATTGCGCGCGCCAAAAACGTTAACCCAGTTTCATGAAAGCGCAGAATATCATAAACTGATGTCGCTTTATCGATGCTTCTTGTTTAAATATATTATTTGAGTTATATCAACGACGATGTCACCAGACATGGTGAATGAATACCAGATATTTCTCGACGGCATAAACAAAGAGAGCGAGCCACCAGTCAACCAAACTCGATAGTACTGTGTTGTCCAAACTGCAATCAATCGACACCGCGGAACAGACATCTGTCGCGTTGGCATAGTTTTTGCAGGCCTACGGTCATTTCTCTTTTCACACACTGTTAATCTGTGTACGTTGGGTTAATGAGGAAGCGGATATTCGAGAAGACATATTTTCAGCATAATTTATATTGCCAGGTAAATACTGTTTTGTTTTGATGTAGACTTTTTCTCCTGAACCGTTCATTTATTATGGGTCGTCACGTGAGTTTTGTGAATCTGATTCGATTTCCAGTATAGTTTTTTAACGTTTCTGATCTCTGAAGCCCACCATTGAAAATAAATAGGAGAAATTACTCGAAACAATTACAATGTTGAACGAAGCTCGAAATATGAAGGGTCAAGCGATAATTCTATGAATGAAAATTGAGAATGACATTCCAATGTGATGACGTAATGGAAGTAATTCGTCCTTGGTGACAGTGTGAGACTTGTTTTGATTGGTGTAAAAAAAAACGCATTTTGGCTACACACAACCGAAATAAATGTAGAACAATGTGGTGTATCACACTGCTTTTCGTCACTGTAAAATGTGAGAAAAAAAAATATCAAGTCAGGAGCGCATATTATCACGTCTCCTGTGTAGCTTTTGGCAGCTATACGGACACATTTGTGGTTGAATATCACGAAAATCAGCTTCACAGACTTGTGGTCCGAATAAGAATTTGCATTCTACTAATATTTTTCCCGTTTGTGCCGTTTTCTCTATCTGACGGTCATATAATTCATCACTTTCCATCAGATGGTTAGATAGGGATATTACCCTATTGCTCTTGTATATTTGCATCTAATACCGCTCAAGCCTGTGCTTTGGGCCGTGTGGGAATACTATTCAAGATTTCTGCAATAAAAGCATGGCTGAGATCCAAATCAACACAGAGATCTTTTTTGGTTCTTGTGACGTTTTAGATATGCAGTCAGAATATTGCACTGTGGGGTCATACGACTTCTTGTCAGTACGTCGGCATCTTTTCCCATAACCTTTATATTTTGCGTTTAATTTCCGTTCTGTTATTTTTTTTTATTTTTTGGATAATCTAAACCGGATATCCGCATAAAACGGACACCTACATCTTTTAATTTGCTAGGGCAGAACAATCAAACTATTTCGTTAGTTTTCATATCTCCACGTTTCTAATTGGGGCTACCCCGAGACTGTTTGGCCAACGCACTGCGGGTTTTTTTTGGTACCGGTGTAGGAGTTATTGCATAGGATTCGGCTGCATACTTTTCAGTTTTCATCACCTTTTTCTTGCTTACACCAGATTTAGCCTCTAATTTATTTTCCTTTTCTGCTTTCATACTTATCTGTTTTAAAAAAATATTTTCGGCCGCATCTAATTTCAAATTCAACGAAGTGTTCTAATTCCTTTTCTGTTACTGTATAAACCCAATTTCTGCATTCGGAGGCTAATTTGTCCTACCAAATGAATACCTTATAATTCAGTTTCTTTTCGGACAGTTTGGTTCTTCAACACCATCTCCTGTCAATCTCCCCCATTGTCTAACGGTTGGTGGCTTCCGACACATATCACCATTCACTCTTATATACAGTTGGTGCCTATTTATCCAGTCTCAAATTGAAAGGACATGCTCTACTTTGAACAGCAGTTATACATGACCTAGCGACAGCACCCAACAATACCGACAGAATAATTAATTATGGCCCACAGGAGTATGTCATACAAATTAGCATAGGTCATATAAGGGGTCACGTCCAATCGATCGAGACGGTAAAACCGATAAATATCTCGTCTCGAAGGGTCCCGGTTTACCTCTATCGATTGTTGTCCCGGTTTGCTTCCGGTTTTCTCTCGAAGCGCAAGACCATCTCGATCCTCCTCGAAATAACTCGACATGCTTCGAGAATGGAATCGAGATGCCATCAAAAGAAAGTTTGAATCATTCGGAAGGCGTATGCTCGCTGTATATATATACTCTGTGGCAGCGAGATTAATCTCGGCGAATACATATGCATTTAAATGAATTAGACTGAACATGAATCATTGAATATTATTTTATTATTCCGTCTAGAGATCTGTAGTCGCATACTTGCTCAGAAAGCACAGTTTCTCTCAACGTTATAAATGGAAAGAAAGAAACACCGCCAATTGAAAAGGTATAACCTGGCTCCTCATTATTCTGTTATTTTGAATCCGTTGTTTGGAATTTGAATCACTTTATAAGATACGTCCAGGAACTGCGAATTAAAATAAATCATGCAAGTCTAGAATAAAATGCTATATGTTTCTCTGAAAGTTGATCAGAATGGGATATCTTTATCTTTATAAGACTTTCTCCGTATTCAGAAATAGACTACGAAGATCACAGGAGCCTCTGGTAATTTACTGAATATTCTATGAACATAAACGCTCGATCGAAGTTTTCAGACAAACAAAACGTGGTATCGCTTCTAGTAAAATGTATGTAAGCGTTTGTATAAAGCCTGATTGCCCTCTGAATTTAGCTGAAATTACTTCCATTATTTGGTTAATTCCCCAGACATTTGAAATCAGCAATAAATAATAGAACGTAAAATAATAGAAATAATAGAATAATAGACTAATAATAGAATTAAACCCCCGCCAACAGTGCTGTTTCAGTTTTTTCTTTCAAAGAAATTAACCCCTCTCCCTTCGCTGTTGTTTCAAGCCGACGGGTTTCCACAGACCCACTGTGGAGTGAATTATCAATACCTCTAATTCCGATTGCCAGTATTTCCGCTAACCTTCCAGGCAAGCTTATGTCAGAAATAAACGTTTTTGATATAATCTCTTTATTTGAACTATATCACAAGACAGTAATTCTAAAAAAATGAAATCTGTAATGAATACTACCAAATTACAAAATAAATTACACATCTGGGTAATACACCAGTAAAACTCTTAACATAGCTTTCAGTTTTCGGTTGAAACGGTCCGTGTTTGGTTAAAAAACCCTTTATAGAACTATAATTAACGCATACTTCCATACCATTATTATTCAGATCAAATCCAGTCGATGTGTCCTTTATTCTGCGACGGATGCTAGTCAGGTAAACAATTAATTATCGATGTGAGAGAAGTTCACTAAATTATATATTCATACTTTATATATTGATAAATGCAAGTTTTCGCTCAATTGAATTCACGAAACTTCAGGACATAGATATATCGATTAAACGATGAATAACATTGAAAACATATTAAAAATCCGTTTTTGAATTATAGTTTGGCCGCGATATACGTCGGCGACGAGCGCCCAAAAGCGCAACATTCTAATCGCCTGAGAATTTAAGATAGTCCAAATTAACGGCAACAAAACATGGACATAGTGAAACGGGGACCCCCTTCAAGATTACCGATCAATTTCGTAACCATCTCGAAAACCGGGACATTTCGATTGAGACAGAACCGGGAGCAAACCGGCAGACGTCACCAGTGGTCCCGGTTCTTCCCTCCGGGTTTCAGCCGAGAAATTTCTCGATCCATCTCGAAGGCATCGAGAAAGTGCCTCTATTAATTGGACGTGACCCTTAATCACCAATATATTTACATTTTGCAATGACCAAATCCAATTCTCCGATGGCGGACTTCCCTGATCCCTCTGATGATTTGTATCTCAGTCATGCTTTTAGTATAGTTGGTCATATGGACATCTTGAATAGCATGACCGCACGGCCCCTAGCACCGGCTTCAGCAGTATTAGATATAATTGGAGCTGCGAGCAGTTGCTAGTTGAGGGCTAGGTCTTGGTCCTTTAACCAAGGCTCATGTACACAGGCCACTGCCCAACTCCTCGTACTAGTAAAGTCTCTAAATCAGCCAGTCTGTTATTTGATGTGTTATTCAGGACAGCATCCTCTGGCGTCGCGAAACAGAACTAATGATTTCATGTGGCTACACTGTAGATCACATATCACATATTTCGTAACTTTCGCCGCACTAATCCTTTACTTAAAAATCTGACCATTTCGATTGGTCGGTGGCGCACATATTCAATTTATCAGCTACAAGCTCTGCAGACTACATAACGACCCTAACCCATAGATTATGCATGACAAGTTTCGAATCGATTGGTTCAGTTGTTCCAGCGGAGGAGATATTATATTAGTCACTTTCCACGTCTAAATCCGTTACTTGAAAATCCGACCATTTTGCTTGTTCGATGGCGGCCATCTCGTTTCAAGGGGCAACAACCACTACAGAAGAATTGAAGACCCTGATCCATAGATTACTTACGCCAACTTTCCGATCGATCAGTTTAGCTGTTCTAGAGGAAAAGATCTCAGAAGGTTTTGTGTTAAATCCAAGATGGCCGGTTCAAGAAAATAAGCCCTGGCAAATTTTTTTAAAAAGTTTTTCACAAAATTCAAGATGGCGAACAATCCACATAACCTAAGAGCAAACTTTTGCCATATTCGTGATCGCCATATCATATATCATATATTTAGTCATTTTCCCCGTCCAAATCCGTTACTTGAATATCCGACCTATTTGATTGGTCGGTAGCGGCCAACTTGTTTCAAGGAATAACACATCCTAAAGAAAGATGAAAGACCCATAGATTACATACTTCAAGCTTCAAGTCGATCGGTGGTTCCTGCTGAGAAGAGCTTTAGAGGTGTTGAACATTTTCCAAATACATGTAGAGCCCACTTGTAATATGCACTTCTCCAGTAGGTCTACCATCAACTGTTTAAGTGTCAAGTTTGTGGACCAAGCCGTTCTGGAGATATCGCGACACAAAAATCGATGGATAAAAGAAGAATGAGTAGAAGAATAATAATAGTGAATCCGAATAATTTCAAGCGGGGACCTTGGTCCCTGACCTGGTCTCATGAATAATGAAGAGAGATGATACAAGTTCGGAAAATGACCGTTAGATAGAAGAAACGATCGAATCGAGGGAGATTTAATGGAATGCTATTTCATATCTGTGGGGCCCGACGCCTCCCAAGTCCTTCATTCTCAACCACGTTCACCAGTCACAAAGCCACAAGTTAAGAGATTAGCTCATCTTTACATGATTTCCTCCAGATAAAGTGGTTCTATGTGGGGCCACCATTTTTCTTGGGACCACAACTGGGCTAATGTCAAGTGACACACTGATACCACAGGCTTCAAATACTTATTACTCAAACAAACAATCTTGCACTAAACTGGATCTTTGCTGATACCGGTATATACATCGATATATATATATATTGATGAATAGCCTTGTCCATCCAACATAGAGTACATGTACATTACCGACACCTATATTATAGCCTAATTACCGCCAGAGGCTTTATGCTTCTATTTTGACGCATGTTATAGTATCTTGTAACATCTCACTACTATCTGGTTTCGCGGTGACGTGAGTATCAACATACACATCATTCTTACGCGCATCGATCGCTGAACAATTTCAGTTAACTCCGATATAATATTACGGAGTATCATATCTCTCGTCAGCGCTATCTAAATCCCGTGCGCATTTCAAACTACGTCCGTTAGCCAGGTAAGTAGTATATAAAGCGTATTACAGCGCGCATTTTGCCGGGGGAGGTAACTCTGTTTGCACTTTTTTTGATTTTTGACAAATTTCGGGTTATCTCCCTTGATTCGAACATTTGCATGTTTTCACAGAATAAATAAATAAATAAATAAATAAATAAATAAATAAATAAATAAATAAATAAATTAATTAATTAATTGAGTCCCTAATGGTCCAATGGGGTCGAGTGAGGTCTTATTTTGAAGCTCTCGTGGAGGAGCACTTGACTACACTAATGGTTCGTCTGTGTTCAATAGTCTGCGCATGCGCAGCCTGGCCCGTAGTATAGAAAACAGGCATTTTGGGTGCTATGTAGGGGTGTGTTTGGGATAGAGATGGGCTATTCACGGTTCGAATGGGTCGTGTGAGGTGTCAAAGTGAAGCTTGTGTGGGGTAGAGTCAGAATGGTGTGTTTTTGAATGCAAGTCGCGTTAATCTGCGCATGCGCAGTTGGTTATAGTAAGTAAAGTGGACATTTTGGGGCAGTGAAGGAAGGTATTGGTGTAGAGAGGGATCATCCTTAGTCCGACTGCGTCGTGTGAGGTGTCATCTTGTAGCAACGCCCGCCAACGCCAAGCTCAACGCTTCAACGCCCTGGTGAATTAGCCCAAAAGCTCTGATTTTCATGGAATTGTCATTAATTCATTGGAAATGCAGTGACGCCCGTCAACGCTCATAGTTACGCCTTAACGCTCTAGCATAACACCATGATATAGACCGGAGAGAGAACAACAACAACAACAAGGATGACACATGAGAGAACAACAAAAACAACAATTTTTTTTTTCATATAGTTTATTTTCCCCTCCATCATAACATACCCACGCTGGGGGAGCCGCGTTGGGTATGTTTACAATTCAAGAAAGACTCTTGTCCAATCAGAGACCGCCATTTGCATGTCATGTTCGTTCTTGCCCGTTAGATGTATTCTTGTCCAATCAAAAGTCGCCATTTCAGAGAGTTCCGTCTTCGGCCATGTTCGCTCTGAACCGTTTGTTCTAATCATCGTCAGGCAGGCCTGGATATTCATCGGGCAGCATGTCCTGAAACAGTTGTTTGCGCATTCTAATCGCATTTTCCAGGGCCTCGGTGGGTGGTAAACCCATATCCTCTTCCAAGTGACGCTTGGTCTTCATGATGGACCTGTGCGTGGGGTCCCCTTTCATTTCAAGCGGTAGTAAGGTATACTGTTCATAGATCGCCATGGCTGTTTTCCTGATGCGGGGGCATTTGGGTGTACGTCTGTTGTAAATTATCCTCTCCGGCGTCCTCGATCGCTTCAGCGTGAGTATTGATAGCTGCTGTCACAATACGATCCCAGAAGGTAGGTTCTGCCTCACTTTCCTGGGATGAAGGCTGATTCTCTGAGGTCAAGCTCTCCATATCAGTAGATAGACTGTCAGCCATCTTGGATTCGGTATCAGTCGATGCACTCTCATCAATCTCTGTATCAGTATCTGCCTCAACGGGCTCCTCGGCGTCTTCAGTCCCATGTATATTTTTCTGGTGTCGCATCATATCGTAATGTCTGGTGAACGTGCGTTCACACTCAGAACAAGTATAAGCCGTGTTGACGGTTGAACGTCGACTGTGCGTGTTTTGGGAATACGCTCGCTTTTATAGACAGTAACGCCCATCAACGCTTAGCTCAACGCTTCAACGCCCTGGTGAATTAGCTCAGAAGCTCTGATTTCATGGAATTGACACCAATTCATCGAAATGCAGTGACGCCCGTCAACGCCCGTCGTTACGCCTTAACGCTCGTCCCAACGCTTTAACACACTTTCTTAATGCTTTAACGTTGTTTAATGATGCGTTCGAACAAATGTTTCTTTTGTGCTATTGCTCTGACATACGCCGCTTTCCAGTTCATGGCCGAGGTTTTCAACATCGACGCTGTTCTTTCAATTTCCATATGGACTGGGTCCTTATCCAACAATTTCATATGGGTCAGTAAGTCGACATACTGTGGCCTCCAAAATCTCGCCCATCTCGGCGTCCATACTTTCTTTGAACAAATCCTTCCATAGCCTCGAGTTCACATTATGTTCTTCAACCTCAGGTTGGGCCTTCACGGTTGGGTGATATTCCGGGACTGATGGTATGAAGCGGACCCGCTGTATGGGGGTGGGCTGCTGCTGCTGCTCTGCCAGGAGTGGACTCGGCGGATGGTGTAGGGGTATATGCCGTTGTGGTGATTCCTCGCCGGGTAACAGGTGGATCGTCAGCCGACGATCTTCGGGGGTATGGGCTTTTAAATCTACGAACAGGTAGCCGTACGGACGAATTGTCGCTTCTTGAAACGCTCGCATAAAATGGTCAATGTTCTGAGGATAAATTCGACTACCAAACACACGGATTTGTGCTCTGTCAATGGGATTGGAGAACCCCCCATACCCCATATAGGCATTTTCCCAGGTTTTTCGATAAAGTCCGTGTTCCGTATTTTTTTTTTTTCAGGAAAAATTTTACATGCACCCACCCAGCCATCAAATACCCCTTCACCTAGGCTTCACTTTGATACCTCATACAACTCCATCGGACCATTATTGGCTCCCCTAGATACCAAAACGTCTATTTGCATACCCTTGGGCCACCGCGCATGCGCAGAATGCCGATATTTCAACCCCACACCCAGTCCATCAGATGCCCCTTCACGAATGCTTCACTTTGATACCTCATATGACCCCATCGGACCATTAGGGGCTTCCCTAGCTCCAAAACGTCTATTTGCATACCCTTGGGCCACCGCGCATGCGCAGAATGCCGCTATTTCAATCCCACACCCAGCCCATTAGATGCCCCTTCACCTAAGCTTCACTTTGATACCTCACTCGACCCAATCGGACCATTTTATCTAGGGACTACTCTAGGGGCGACCGAATCACCGCCAGACATGACCGCATCACCGCGGATGAATACATCTTTATACAATTAAAATTAATTAATTAATTAATTTATTTATATATTTATTCTGTGAAAACATGCAAATGTTCGAATCAAGGGAGATAACCCGAAATTTGTCAAAAATCAAAAAAGTGCAAACAGAGTTACCTCCCCCGGCAAAATGCGCGCTGTAATACGCTTTATATACTACTCAGGTAGGTGGCTGTCTGAGAAAATCAACTTTAAACTAACGCCGCTTGTGATTACACATATGGGCATGTGGACCAATATAATAAACGATATAGCGAAATAGCATCCAAATAATATATCATGGTTCGAGGTAAATGTTCTTGTCCAGAAAGTTCGAAGGATTGCTCCCGCCGAATAGTCTGTTTTGTTTTTTGTCGAGTGATTGGAAATATCAAAAGTCCGCCTCACGAAAAGGTAGATATTTCATGTAGGGAGCTATTGTCGAAGCCTCGCTGCAGATGAAAAGGCATGGGTGGTGGCACATTGCTGTCCCCAGGTTTGGCTATTGCAAGCATTGTCGCGTGGTCCTTACAAATAAAAGTAAAATATGAATATGAAAGAATAAAATATAGATGTCAAAATAAATAGGCAGAATTGTCGTGATGGGCTTATTACGAGATCCTGGAGAATACCGACAAATAGCTCGCACGAATTCTTCATAGCATTACCACCAGATATAGCATCTTGGATTACCTAGATTGCTCCACATAACTAACGCTAATGCACGTAATGCCATGTTTTCTTTGAAAACTTGGATGAAATTCGCTCAAAGGTGAGTGAAAATTGATCCTAATAGCAAACTTGAGTGGAAGTCTCTCAAATGTTAATTAACCCTATCTGGCTTGGTCTTTTGGGAGGTATCTTGGCCTGGGGGGAGGGGGGGGGGGCCGAAGTGGCCTAATTATTTTTCTTATCTCTTGAGCTATGGGGCTGAAACTTAGCACACCATACCCTTGGGCCAAGCTCTACCAGAAAATGTCAAAAAAAATCCAAGATGGCAGCTTTGATGACGTCACAGTGAAATCATTTTCAAAAACGGCATTATTTGGTCGATTTTTCGATTTTTCATTCATGCTATTTCTTCACAACTGCATGATAAATTAGTAAATATTACTGGGATGTGAAATAAAATAGTTTTTGTCCACTTTTCATCGCGGAAAAGCATAAATATTGAAGAAATATGACGAAAAATCACTTTTCTGGTACCCCACGTGGTCGCCATCTTCAATTTACCCATGATCTTCTGCTCGGCGGGTCATGCAAAAAGGCTTAAAATGACCCCAATATGATAAACTATAAAAATACAGGCGTCTAGTCCGTCCTTCATAATTCAGCGGTCGTCCATTAAAGAATATCCGCGTCCATAATCCAAAGACCTATTCCATATCCATATAACAGTATTAGCACCAAATTCAAAAAGACAATCATAGTATACTTGATCGTTCTAAAGTCGTTATCTAGAGAATGATGTATCTCAGTCACGCTTTGATTGTCACGGAATTTCATCTCTCCATTTTTGTCATTCCGGAGATAGCACAGAAAGTTTGGTAGGGGGGGGGGGACATTTTGCCCCCCGGTCAGGTAGGGTTATATTAACTCAAGCTGAATGAAGTTCACTCAAACTTATCTGAAAATCAACTCAGTCTTGAGTAGGATCATTCCTACTGTCACTTGAGTGAAATATGTTTTACAGCGTGTGGCATATCTGGGGCAATGAGTATTTTTCTCGATCATGATCAGATAATTTTATTTTACGTACAACATTCAGGCTAATTTTTCGGTCTCGTTCGCAATTTCCGAGCATCTTAAAAAATTGTAATTTTCCGTACTCTGTAGCTATTTTATTCTTGATCTCCTAACCCTCGTCTACCTGACCTGATGCTTTGTTGCGAATATACTAGAAAAGGCTCATGGTGCCTGTAATGCTAATTTCAATTTCAAGAATATAATATAATATGGAGTTGGTCGCCAGTGTAGACTGGCATTCACAACCAAAAGAAGAAATCTGACTGTTTGAAACTCAGTAGTTGATTTTGTACACTGGAACAGAATTGTGAGGTGTTTTTTTTTCAAATATTCACACATCATTGACCGCGAGTACAGGGCAGAGTGTACGTATTAGACGTCAACACTCGGTCACAGCCATTCAGTTTGTAAAAAAACACACATAGAATGTCAAACAGCGGCAGCGCCCAACTTGCCTATATATATACCATATTACATCCAGTCCGAATCAAATCAAACTTGATAAATTTAAGCCTGTTGTCGTTGCTATCTTGGGATATATGACTAGTACAGTTGTTTGATAAGACCGTTCAACTCCGATCATAATCTCCTGTGCCGAACAAAGATCGAATTG
>JAVTVY010008883.1:0-44860 GCA_036873755.1 Hanleya hanleyi | reverse complement strand
AAATTGTTAGAATTATGGTCGTCGCAATATAGCTGATGAACTCAATTGGGACGAGAAGTGATACTAAGAATGAAAAAGTGACAAACATAAATATATGTTGATGGCCTACTGAGTGGTTGTAGACAATTCCAAGACTGACTAATTGTAACACACTGACGCAAACAATTGGTACGAATGACCAGATTAATCGACTGCGGCCTTGCGCCATAAACAAAAGCGGATACATAGTACCCGGTAATATATTTACAATAATGTTAAATAATCGTCCGGCCGATAACATTGTCACTGTGTATGTCTCAGGCCAAAACAACTCACGAAGTTAGAACACTTTCAGACGTCGACGTTCGAGTGTAAACGAAGATAACTTTTGGTTGTTACGATTAAATTATAAATGATGCAGTCGGGGAAATATTCCAAGATATTCTTGAGCGGAGTGTGTGGCCGAAAAAGACATTGTGCACTGGTCATCCGTGTACAGCAGTAGTCATGGAATATTGCTGTAATAGTCCATGTAAAGCACACAGGGGTGAGATAGATTTCCAAATCTTCATCCATGTGGAACAATAGTCATATTATATTGCGAGACATTTCATCCATGGAGGGAGTCAGAACAAGACTGGAGTAAAATGTTTTAGAGTAGTAGAAGGCAAGGCTTGAAATAAAAAAAAAATTGGTTCGAACATGTACTTTCAAATGTGCTATTTTGGGCTGCGAAAGAAACATACAGCGGCCACAATTGACTCCGTCTGAATGCTTCAACACTTCACTCATCCGCCACTATTTTTGAGACCTTGAGCGAATGAGAGTTCACGCACCCCTCAATGATAAGCGTAAAAAATGCTTTAGGTGCAGTTGTGAAACGCTCCAACACTTTAGTTTTGGCATCATTTCGTTTCAACGCATTCAATTCACACGTATCATGCTCCAAATCTGACCAAACGACACGATTTGCGCTTTCCATACTACTCCGAGCACCGAAAGTGACATAACCGTTGTGAGTGCGCACTTAACATTGTTACATCAAGGATAAAAAAAAAACGAAAAAAGGACAAGTTCAGTCAATTTTCAATATTTCATTGTCATTTTTGCGTTTATTAAAAGGGAAATTGAAATTTGAAACTTGACTGTCAAATTTGACTTTTTTATTCTCAGAAACCGAAAACGGAAAACAAAAATTAATTTTAAGAAACCAAAAACGAAAATAGAACTGTGCAAGGTTACACGGACCTTTCTTCCATCTCCATCCACAAACACAGGCTTCGAAGGATGTACATGATTAGTACGTTCCCGACACTATTCAGGTACGTAAAATCCCCTAAAATTCTGGTAATTTAGCTTCAGTTCATGTATGATATACCTGAATTTCAGGAAAGTATTCCTGGATTTCAGGTAAAACCCCTGAAATTGACTTCTGGATGATCTATTCAGAATTATTCCCTGAATATTTCTGAGAGTGTATGCTTCCAATACTGTTGCAGCTCCAGCACGTTTACAGATGTTGAGGTTCTCAGCACGGTTGCCCATTTTTCGAAGTATATAAGAAAGGTGGTTCATCATTTACTAAAGCGTCGATGCGAATTAACAAGCAATAAAAAACAGCGGAATGCCTCCTTCACATACCACGCTCCACACCCGGTCCCCAAGCCAGTCAGCACATACTACTCTAGTTAGACGTTTAACGATTGATCTACTAATGCGGCCATATTTAATGACATTCGACCTCATGACCTACGCTGAACCTTAATCCGGCCCGTATCCCGCCCGCAATACGACCGCTTTTCGCTTTGTATACTGCTCTTCTCACCGGAAGTTACTTCAACAAATGAAGTACGTCATCACCGAAATTGACTTTACCTAGTGCTGTGATCTTCCATGAATTCCGGAAATTACCTCACCATAAATGCCGGCGTATTGCACGCCTTCGAATACGCCTCTGCATATTGGCAAACATTTTCCTTATGTACTACTATTAATTACATTTTGTCTCTATTTTACGAGGGTCGGCAGGAATATGAAATCCTCCCTCGTAAATTAAAACTTATTGTTCCCTTTGACAAATAAGAAACTCTTGTTTCGCTTGGCCATCGAGCCTGCCAGAGATAGAATTGAATTGAATTGAATTGAAGTTTCAGAATCAAAACATTTTTGAGAAAACAGCAGATAAGAGTACAACATATCAAATTAGAATGACACGTAATACAGTAAAACGGAACTATAATAATAGTAATCAATATGGGAGGGATTTCTACTAAACAATACGTTTGATTCCTCTTTGTACAAATGTAGCTATTTTATTCTGCACACTGGCAGTTCGGTTAGCCATCATGGAAATAAACTTGTTTTCTGATGGTCTGGCCCAAAATTTAGCTGCAATGAAATCTTTTCTTAATTCTTGGAAGGAAGGATACACAAGTAAAAAGTGGTACTCATCACCAATGGATGCTAAATCACAATACAAATACGTTGCTCTCTCGGGACAACTGTATACCTGCCTCCTACAACCAGCAGTGTGTCATAGGTGCCATGGTTTAATCAGCGCCCTGGAACGTGTATAGTTAACATTTGGCCTGTAATTAGATATCCATATCCTGTAATTAGATATCCAAGCAGGGAGCAGACAAATGTTCAACATGTCCGGCTGCGCTTTCTCTCAAGTCCATGTGCTTCATCGCATTGCTTTAAAATCCAAAGCTGTTCTTCTTGAATGAAAAAGGTAGGCCTACGGTACGCTAAGTGATCGCATAGTTTAAAATTCCATGCAGATTATAGAGTACAATATGCTAACAATATGCTGGCACTGGCCGTTGTAGGACCTTCCCGCTCCAGACGCACACATAGAAGTTAGCATTAGGCCATAAGATGCCTACGGTAGCTGTTTCTAGACTAAAAGGCCAACTTTTATAGTGCGTAATTTTCCAACGATTTTTTCATCCCGTTGGGTCAGTCATGTGCCATCATAATTATCAATATTTATTTCAATGAGACCTCAGTAATGTTTTATAACCATGTCCCACAGTGTGATTCAAGTTCAAGAGTGTTGTACGTCGCAATTGTTCAATGTCAACAGTGGAAAAATTTAGCCCAGACCACAATCGCCACCCTCCTTGATTTGATCCACATGACCTTGTCACATGACCAAGGTCAAAGCGGAGCGCCATGGCAACAGAAGCGTGAAGTACGGGCAAAATTTCGTAATACACGATTAGATTTATAATAAACCGTGTTAGTTGTCATCTTTCTTATTCTATATTGTGCGAAGAGATGGTCAAGTAATTTGGCTTTGCATCTATAATACCGAATTTGCATCTATAATACCTAATTACAGGTTTGCACTCAAATTTTGTCGAATTGAAGTAGAAATCTGACGTTGTTGTTATAAAATAAACGATGGATACAGGATATACGTGTTTTTTTTGCCGCTGTTGATGGTCGTGTGAGCTTAATTCAATCATTTGCATTTTGTTTACAGGTTAGCCAGGTATCTGACGTCATACACGGACAACAATAGACTTCAAAGCCATTTGTCTGACTCCAGCCAGGTAAAAATCCAGGTGCGCAATGAGGTGCTCAGAACTCCAGGTGAGTGAAGCCTACCTAATGACAGTATCATTAGGTCCCTGCTGGGGCTAAACGAAGATATGAGAACTTGACTAAAAACATTGAAAACACCTGAAAACATTTTCCTGCGAATATTACATTTTGAGGTATTTGATCAGGTATTAGGACAGTGACATAAACTAACAAGTCTGTAAATTTTACGACAACGTAGTACTGGCCAGCATGATCGACCTAGTAACGAACTGAATGACTGCTCCAAATTATGTCTTCCGCCTTCACAAAAATCTGATGACAATCGCCCGGGTCGGGATGTGAACAGGTGCTCGGAGACTTGTGGTTCGACGAATGCATAGACACTGCAACCTGTGAGTAACATACTTACACCACCATCCCGTAAGCTCCTTCCCCGATGTAATTCAAATTTGTATAACGAGGGCCACACTCAAAGTTTTGACCCCGCACCACCTCAGTATTTCCTTTTGCTGCATCGGTCGCCATTTTGCAAATATTCGTCAGTGGCGTGCTCACGTGAACAGTTTGACGTCACGACATCCCCAGGTTCGAGAAGCTGAAAATTTCGGGAACCATTACGGTTCGATCTAAAACAATACAAAATCCATGGATGTAGGTCTCCGACAAAATCTGGTTATGACACAGATTTATGAGCCACTTGAAGAAATGAATGAATCGATGAACGGTTTATTTGCGTAAAAGTTGTGCCGAGCAGGGCTAAAACGCAATCATACATACATATAAAACATACACAACTACAAACATCAGACAACAGATAAAACATGCAAATATATAAAGGGTTTCCATTTACCCGACATTAAAATAGCCATACCGGTATTTTAAAATACCGGTAACCATAGCCATATAGGCATTGCTACTCTTGAGTGAGGTGTACATGTATATATTTTAAATGAATAGATATCACGTTATTTTTTAAAGTGCAAATGTACTTAAACTTTCAGTAATAACTTGTTAGACTAAGCTAAGACAAGTCATTAAATAAAAACAGGGGAGTCATCATA
Source organism: Hanleya hanleyi (assembly GCA_036873755.1). Classification (NCBI taxonomy): domain Eukaryota; kingdom Metazoa; phylum Mollusca; class Polyplacophora; order Lepidopleurida; family Hanleyidae; genus Hanleya; species Hanleya hanleyi. The sequence continues at coordinate 40,268 of JAVTVY010008883.1, read as the reverse complement.
CTATTTGTGGAAATATTGCGTCATTTGTGTGTCCTTGGATTAGATCTCGCACCGGTACTGTTTCGATATTTAGGGCTCATTTTAGCCGATTTCTCAAAGTCAAATGTTCTTTAATTTAATTATGACATGAGGAGGAGTTCCTCATGTATATAATGCTGTATTTTACTGTTAAGTGAATATTTTGTTAAAATTTAATCTTGCTAATCATTGGGATGGGTGGGACATTATTGAATTGAATATTTATTAACCAAATGAGGTCCAGGCAAGTTAACAGATATAAAAAAGTTGGACTATACATTTGGCGGGATTAAAACCCCAGGGGGCTTTTTCTATCCCAGAATAAGTTAGACAATGTCATAAGAAAAGAGCAAAAGGCGCTGTTAAATATACAATGGTGAAAAATATAGACCTCAGAGAGCTCATATAATCAATTTATATAGAATACAGAGACATAATGTAATATAATATATACAATTTTTCAGAAGAAGCTATCTCACAGTATATTTATTTATGACGAGCCATCTGTGCCCATTTTTGACGTGATCGCACCGAGTCGACACGTGTGCTGAGATGGAGGTTGAACATTTTACAATTTTCTGCGTGTTACACGTCACTTTATGGAAGAAACTGAATGATATAATGTTCTAGATTCTTGTGGTATAGGATTTCACATTTTGGTCTGTATATTATAAAAAAAACTAGAATGGTAGTTAATCAAATATGACTGGTACAGAGGAGATAAATATAAGTATGAAGAGGCGAATATTTAGGAACAAATGTTCATGTCCTGAAATGAGACTGTCCGTATTTTTGTCGAGGGGATTTCTTCGACTGTGCGAGTTTTTGATGAGTTCCTGTGCGCATTTTTGGCGTGCATAGTAAAAAGCGAAGTGCAATTACTGTGCACATATACTATAGCAATGTCTAATCAGCACTGATACTAGTGTTCATGTGTAGGGCCGAATGATGACTTAATTATTCCAGTGGGTTTCATATCTCAGAACCCACACTACGGCGCCATGATCCGTTTCATTTTCTATGTCTTATAGTTTTAAATTGTTTTAAGAATACCAGAGGAAGAATCATTCCAAGAAATATTCGTAGGCCCACAACCAGTCCGCGGAAGATCCACGAGGAAATCCGCAAAGCTCGCAAAGCCTAACATACATGTATTTCACTGCCATAAATGTAACTTTTTAACCAAATGGAGGTTCAACCTCCAGCGGCACAGGGACGTACATACTGAAGCATCGTACGGAATCGTACCGATGTCGGAAATTGTCACTGAATTTCCGATATCGGAAATTGCAATTCTAGTTTTCGTAAAGCTTCCAGAGCTTTCATTTTCGATATCGGAAAGTCAGTGACAATTTCTGATATGGGAAATTCTATTTCCAATATCGGAAATTGAATTCCCGATATCGGAAATTCTATTTCTGATATCGAAAATTAGATTTTCCGATATCGGGAATTCAATTTCCGATATCGGAAATTCGGAATAAAAAGCACTTTGGCTTGCTATACTTTAAGTTTGTCGACAGGGACAACACTTAAAGAGCAGTCCCTGTGGACACACTTAAAGGGTTATTTCAACACTTTACGAATAAGTTTCAACACTTTAGTTTTAAGCGTGTAGGTACACCAAGTGTCTCAAAATGTTCCAGTGGAGATCATCTATGTCGTACGACCGCAATAATGTAAAATACAACATCTAGGCTGACAAATTGCTTTGCTTTTGAGATTTGGATTTTGTTTTTTATATCATTGCAAATTCTGAATATACCAAAACTACAGTGCTTACAAAAGGAACAAAGAAGTGATTCAAAAATTATCATGCAGACTGTACCCGGCCGGTATAGTATTTTATTTATTTTATTTTTTTTACAGATTGTATTCCTTGCCAATGTCTCAGTATGTACGAAATATTGACGTTAAGGACGCAGTACATTCGAGCCACAAATCGTCCCCAGTTTGAGGTGCCAAAAATAATCCTTCCCAAAAATAAAATATTACCTATTAAAGAAACATTTTGACTGGCATAAAGATCCACATTTTGTTATACACAGAATAATTCCAAGACATTGAGTATCACGGTTCTCGAAGGACAGGGCCCTGAAGTATTACTGCAAAATCGCTGATTTTAGGTGAAGACGTCTAATTCTCTCTGTAAATATATTCATTTTACATTCGAACATAACAGAACTTGCCCCGGTCCGCAGCTACATACTTGAACAATCTCTTGGAACTTGATCAATCTATTGAGACAAAGCATAACACTAATCCTGCATGGGTATGACTTTGCACTCTTAATATGTTTTCTGTTCGGTCCAACGTCTTCGAATTGCACGAAAGTATACACCAATTCACGGCCTTATCTGAAAATCACGATACTCGCTGGCTTGGAGTATACATTTGTATCAAAATCTTTTTTTTTTTTCCATAGGTCATATTTTTCATATGTTCCTAGCTCCAATCACATCCTTTGGGTGGTACGCCATAGTAATATCGAAGGTTTAAATTTACGGGTATATGTATTTTCATTTTTGATGAATGCATATTTATTTTGGGCGTCCTCGCAAATTCTACCTGTTAAAACATGTATAAATTTACATTTTTGTTTAATATCCTGCAACACCAGGTTCAGGATATGCTGTACCGTATTTCTTGCCAATCTGCCGGTATTGGCGAAAATGTTATATTTCGTAATTTCTTCGTGCATGTCGCCGGATGAAAATTTAATTACATGATTTATATTTACCGGTACATTTTTTTCATATCTTGCAGAAGCAAATTCGGAAATTGCCGTACCTCGTGCCAATCTCGATATATTGGCACAATTTTGGATCTTGAATTTTCACCTTTGTAAAATGTTTAATTTGGATTGTGAAAGCATACATTTTCGGGTATAAATTGCCTTCTATCTTAAATTCCAAGTTCGGAATGTACCGTACTTGTCAATCCAGTGGTTTCTTAGGGTGTCGACGTACTTGCTCAAGTTATACAGGCAATTTGTATACAGGTTTTCGTATTTTAAATGCCGACTGGATGCGTTGACTTCATCTAAAATCCAAGTTTAGATCAATGAAATCTGCATGTTATGCATGGAAGCCGTAGCCAGTTCCAAACATTAGATGATTAAGTTTCGTTGTGATGTAAGGCACTGGCAAACTGAAATCACAATAATTGCACCTGTAGAGGAGATCCAAATTAGTTATCTTCTCCATAGTGTATACCTGCTTTTAGCCAGGAAAAAGAAGGAGAATGAGTGTAAAATGCAAGAGAAATTGGTGTCTTGCATCGTGACATGCAATTTTTGGGCAATCATCTTTGCCCTGAGAGGGGCATCGATGTTGTCACTTACTGTCTTTCCTTTGTTGGACGATTCATATTTCAGAAGGAGAGTGATATGTGCACAAATAACATCCATATTGTGCATGGAAAATTGGGTAGCACGTCGAAAAGTCGTACAGCGCGATTTTCTACCTCTTCACAAAGGCGCACTGTGTCACATCGAAAAGGGGCACAGTAGCAGTTATGAGAGCGCTTTGCATTTCGACCTCTGCTGAGAACGTGGAAGAAAATTACACGCTTATTTCTACATATTAATAATGAGAACTAATACATGAATAAATATATGTCTTTTATGTACTTATAAAAGTGATATTATATGGAGAAATATTCCATCCTTTCACAAAATTTGTTATATTTTCTTACCTCACTATCGCTAGAGTGAAAGCATGCGACACTATAATAGCTGTTTTTGTCTGAATTTATTCCCATTACCTCGATTATTCAGTTATGGTGAAGAATTGTCGCCAACACATGATGGTCTCTTGTGCTCGTTTTCCTATCGCCTTGAAATGTTGCCAAGATGACAATTGTGTTTGTGTGTCATCAACGATTGCGTCAGGAAGACGTACAGTTTCATCGTCATAAATATATCACAGGCGGACAGGCTTACACACTGTGTATCTTACAGAAGATGAAAAGTGAAGTAAAAAGTCTTTTGCCAAGAGCTGATGTCGGAGACGTAGATGTATATTTAACCGTCGAGACTGCCGTTAAATATAAGATGGTACAGACGTGCATACAAAAAGATGGCCAGTGTGAAAATGTAATTATTTATAGGTGTGAACAATGATAAACGGTACAGGTGGTTTACGTGGACTTAATTAATTTAAAATATAAATATCTTAATAAAGTGGTATAAATTAGCCATTATACTTGTACAAGGTGCGACTTCAATCGAAGCTTGAAAATAGACATAGATTGGCAGAGTTTTAAGTCTTTGGGAAGAGAGTTCCATATGCGTGGACATTTAGTTCTGGTGGAGTAGTATGATAAATTGGAAAGATAAGCGGATCTATGGAGATTGATGTAGGCTTGTCGGGTTGGGTAATGATGAACCTGGGATAGTTTCGTGAAATAGTTTCGAAATTTAAAGGGTAAGAGATAAGGGTGGTGGAAATATTTGTGGGTAAACACAGAGAGTAGGTAATTATTTAGTTTAAGTAAATGGAAGAATTTTCAATTCGGTAAATAGCGGGTCAGTATGTGCGTATTTCCCAGTTAAACACACAATGCGTATAAGTCGGTTTTGGAGCATGATTAGTGGGGTAAGATGGGTTGGAAACGTGTTCCCCCAGATAATGTTACAATATGACATATAAGAGTAGAATAGCGAATAATACAGCATGACCAGTGTCTTTTTGTTGATAAAATATTTGATGTTATTAATAACGCCGATGTTTCTTGAAAGTTTGGAGGAGAGTTCAGCAATGTGAGTTTGCCAGTTCAATTTATTATTAAGATATACACTTAGAAATTTAAAGCTTGTGACATTTTCAATCTCATAATCAGCTATTGATAGTTTTGGTATAAATGCTGTTGAGTTTCTACCTGGTGCAATAAACATATATTTAGTTTTTATTAGGTTAAGGGAAAGTCGGTTATTTGAGAGCCAGTCATGTAACTTCTGAAGTTCAGTTTGCATCAAGTTGGTCAGTGTGGAGGGTCAGGACCGGATAGGTTAACATTTGTGTCGTCTGCAAATAGCGTGAAGTCTAAGTTAGGGGCTGCCGTATGAATGTCATTAATGTATATCAAAAACAGGATGGGACCAAGGATAGAACCCTGAGGTACACCGATATTATTTGGAAGGGCTGCTGAGAGGACACACATTGTGAGCAGGCGGAAAGGTAGATATGGAACCTTTTATTGGATATACCCCTGAAGCCATAGTAAGCCAATTTGTGCAGCAGTATATCGTGATTCACAGTGTCGAAGGCTTTAGACAGGTCTATAAATGTCGTGATGCTGTAGTTTTTTTATTCTTTGGCTGCTATTAGTTTCTCATATAGTGATAGAACAGCTAAAGATGTAGAATGGTTGGCACGAAAACCGAATTGATTTGGGCTGATAATTTCATTCAATTCCAGAAAAGCTGTAACTCTTTGTGCAACTAGTTTTTCAAATATTTTACTGAGACAAGGGAGAACAGAGATAGGCCTGTAGTTTTCAAATAGCTTTTTTCACCTGATTTGAAAATGGGCGTTACTTTAAAGATTTTGAGAGTACCTGGAACTTGGCCCTGTCGAAAGGAGAGATTAACGAGGTGAGATAAAGGTATATAGCAATCAGGTCCGATATAGGTTTCAGTAGAGACATTCGTATACCGTGTTGATATAATTCGTGTTATCTCGGCTGGTTCGGTTGGTTCAAAAAGAAATTCGTTATGGTAGTCGTCGTCTAGATATGTATCGAATTTACTTTGGCTAGGCGAGATTTTTGATGCCAGTTCCGCTGCAACTGAACAAAAGTAGTTATTGAAGTTATTGGCGATTTCTATGGGGTCAGTGATATCTCTACCATTTACATTGAAAACAGGTGGCAAGATAGGGTATTCTTGGGCATCATCTCCAAACATTTATACGGTTTCTGTTTGGCTGGAATTTAATTAGTATAAATATTTGAGGGCACAAAAAGCAAAATATCTAGTTGAATATGAAATGCTCAAATTTTCTAACTGAAGACATAATTCAATTTATTTGGAGCAACTATGAATACACATAACATGAATTCCAGCGTGACAGAATTACATGGTACGGTACCAGATCGAAGTCCATGAAACTTCTGATGGTACCCATATGTTTTCAGTTCTTTTGAACCTCTGTCATTCCTTGTCCATGGTAACGTCTGTTTTGGAATATCATTTTCCTAACCCTGTTACTAAGAACTGTAGGATGAGAGAAAAGAGGGGAAATGTCTTGTACCTGATCATGTGACATTCGAATACCGCATGACGGAATTACAGTGAAGTAAAATTGCATTTTGGTCCATTATTTAAGGAGTTGCTATTTTTTCCTATTTTACAGGTTTCAGTTTAATCCGGTTTAAAAAATTCTGAGGACAGACCCAAACACATGAATTCTGTTGTCATGTGCCCGGCAATGCACATGTAATCGATTGAATGTGAAAGAGCGAGAATGACTGGTTCAAAACATGGCCAAAATTGTTCAGGAATGGCATAACCCAGATTTTGAATTATGAGACGGTAGTAGTATAAGCGTATCTGGGCGCATATTGACCTACTTTTGAAGCGGCCATAGAGGTCAAGGTCACTTCCGCTGACCTTTGGGGGAATGTATTTCTACGCGGTGATGCTGTCCGGCGGTGATGCGGTCGCAGGGAGAATCTTCCGCTGACAGAAAGTAGTCCAGAGACTTCAATACGCGGGGGTGGGGGGGGGGGAGATTCTCCGGGAATATTCGGCAATGTTCAGTAATGTCAGGGAAGCCTTTATCTGCTTTTCCAAAGCATCAATGGAATGCATGGAACAGGGTCCCCGACAGTATCGCCAGCACTCATTTGCGTACACTTCGCCATCCATACCGCGTATAGATGACCGAGATGGTTACAGGTTGGCCAGCACTATGCCCTGCATAAATGGCAAGTGGGAAACCCTCGTCATAGGACTCGAACCCGGGTTGCTCTCTCCAGAAGCAGACACGTTATCCACCACATCACGAGTCACCCGATACTAGGCAAGGTTGAACACATCCTCATATATCTAACAGAGGGCAGATCACTATAGGCCTACCGCTAGGGTGTAGGTCAAATCGGGAACCTATGCATGGACATGCGCGGTAGCTCCCCCCCCCCCTGCAATATTTAACCTAATGGGAAACCCACACATGCTCATTTGCGGTATGGGTTGTGGGATCTTTCTTTTTTTTCGTCTCACCACGTAGAACACAGTGGGCGGGGTCTAGCTAAGATTCATAGCGTCTCCCTTCCCTCAACGCTATGCCGACGACAAATACATTTCCCTGTTGGTAACTCGAACATCTCCATGGCGCACTTATTATTACTTTTGCGCCCTATTGGACCTTCATTAACTTGAGAAAATAGGCCGCCATGAATAAAAATACAGAAATGGCCGACTAAATGGCCCTTCGTCGGTCATATATTAATTACAGACGTTAAAATTATCCCTATGGAGCCTCAAAATCACCTGAAATCGAGGGTCAAGAAGATGGGCCTTTCCGTCATAATATACCCCGTGTATACAGGGGATGATGATCACAACATCGATTATGGTATTTTTATTCATGGCGGCCCATTTTCTCAAGTTAATGAAGGTCCAATAGGGTGCAAAGGTAATAATAAGTGCGCCATGGAGATGTTCGAGTTACCGACAGGGAAATGTATTTGTCGTCGGCATAGCATTGAGGGAAGGGAGACGCTATGAATCTTAGCTAGGCGGGGTCTCGGGGTCCAGGCGGTGAACTTTTTTGAAAAAGTCACTGTGCGCAAGCGCACTGGGCAAGTAGCGCTGGGGTGGACGTTTTGGGGTCGAGGTGGGCCCCTAGTGGTCAGATTGGGTCGAGTGAGGCATCAGTGTGAGGGAGCATCCGATCGGATGGGTGTAACGTGGAACTGACGTCATTCTGCGCATGCGCAGTAGAGAAAGGGTATTGGAATAAACGTTTTGGGGTCTGGGTGGACCCATAATGGTCCGATTGGGTCGTATGAGGTGTCATCGTGAAGCATTCGAGAGGGTCCATCCGACTGGACTAGTGTGTGATCCGTTTTCAACATTCTGCGCATGCGCAGACAGGGAATTGTGGGGAAAGGGCATTGGAAGGGACGTTTTGGGGTCGAGGTGGGCCACTCTTGGTCCGAATGGGTCGTGGGAGGTATCAATGTGACACCCTCGTGGGGGATCGTCCAACTGGATGGTTGTGACATGGAACTGACGTCATTCTGCGCATGCGTAGTAGAAAAAGTGTATTGGAATGGACGTTTTGGTGTCTAGGTGGACCCATGGTGGTCCAATTAGGTCGTATGAGGTGTCATCGTGAAGCATTCGTGAGGGCCCATCCGACTGGACTAGTGTGTCGTCCGTTTTCAACATTCTGCGCATGCGCAGACAGGAAATTGTGGGAAAAGGGCATTGGAAGAGACGTTTTGGGGTCGAGGTGGGCTACTCTTGGTCAGAATGGGTCGTGCACGTGGGAGGTATCAATGTGAAGCTCTCGTCGGGGAGCGTCCAACTGGATGGGTGTGGTATGGAAATAGCGTCTATTTGCGCATGCGCAGTAGAAAAAAGAGTATTGGAATGGACGTTCTGAGGTCGATATGGACCCATAGTGGACAGATTGACCCGTGGGAGGCCTTATTTTAAAGTTCTCTTGTGGTAGCGTCGGATTGGAATGGTGTTTAGTCCGCTTTAATCATTCTGCGCATGCGCAGTCTGACCGTAGTAGCGAAAGTGGACATTTTAGGGGTGTGAAGGAAGGTGTTTGGGGTAGAGAGGGACCATCCGTGGTCCAAATGCACCGTGTGAGATGTCATCTTGTAGATCTCGGTTTGTAGACCACGATTGGAGTGATGTCCATGTCATCTGTAACGTCATTGGTGACGTCATCAGTAGGAGTAGTAGACAAAGTGGGTATTTTAGGGGTGTGAAGGAAGGTGTTTTGGGTAGAGATGGATCATCCGTGGTCCGAATACCATTCATAGATGGCCATGCCTGTTCTCCTGATGCAGGGGCGCATTTGTATGTACACCTGTTGTAAGTTATCCTGTCCGGCGTCTTCGACTATCGCTGCATAGCTATTAATAGCTTCATGCACAATACGATCCCAGAAGGTAGGTTCTGCCTCACTTTCCTGGGATGTAGGCTGACTATCTGAGGTCAAGCGCCCCATATCATTAGATAGACTCTCAGCAGTCTCTGTTTCGGTATCAGTCGATGGACTGTCCGCAGTTTCTGTATCAGCATCCGACTCAATGGGCTAATCGGTGTCTTCAATCCCATGTATATTCTTCTGGTGTCGCATCATATCGCAATGTCTGGTGAATGTGCGTTCGCAATCAGAGTAAGTATAACCCATGTTGATGGTTGAACGTCGACTGTGCACGTTTTTGGGGTGCGCTTGTTTTTATAGACAGTAACGCTCGCCAACGCCCTGGTTAATGTTTCATCACCCTGGTGAAAGAGCTCAGAAGCTCTGATTTTTATGGATATTCCATGGAATTGACACTAGTTCATCGAAGTGCAGAGACGCCCGTCAACGCCCGTCGTTATGCCTTAACGCCCGTCTCAACGCCTCAACGCCCAATCTTAACGCCTTAACACCGGTCTCAACGTCCCATCCCAACGCCTTATGCATTGTCGATCATCTATGGACGGACATCATTATGTTGGGGTTGAAGAAGATAGCTGCGCCTCCATAAAGGATTGAAATGCCTCATGCAGGGTCAGCGGATTCTGGGCGCGGGTAGTTGGTATCCTCTTTGGGTACTATCTGTTTCTTATGCAGCAGAAGACATACCCCTGTCATCCATTGGATGTCATCTATGAGCGTGATAAGATGACAACGCAAGCGTTGGTGCTGAACGGTGATTTCACCTTGAGCTGTATCAATAAAAGCAACGACATTGGCTTGATGTAACGCTTCGGCTAGAATATCCTCTTTGTTGGGTTCAAACAAGGTGGACTCTATAGTGCTCACGGTGAAATAAGGAAGATGGTGACGCGTGGGCTATTCATAAATCAACTGTGCACGTCTTTAGGATACGCTTGCTTTTATAGACAGTAACGCCCGCCAAAGCCTAGCTTAACACTTCAACGCCCTGGTGAACTAACTCAGAAGCTCTGATTTTCATGCAATTGTCACTAATTCATCGAAATGCAGTGACGCCCGTCAACGCCCGTCGATACGCCTTAACACCCGTCTTAACGCCTTAACGCCTTCTAATGATGCGTTCAAACAAATGTTTCTTTTGTGCTCTTGCTATGGCATACGCCGCTTTTCAGTTCATGCTCGTGGTTTTCAACATCGACGCTGTTCATTCGATTTCCATATGGACCGGGTCAGTAGAAAGTAAAACAGGGGTTCTAACGCAGGGAAGCCGGGGAAGCCAATGACCTCATAAGTAGGTTGAAGTGACGTCATAAGTAAGACATCTATATACAGATGGAACGTTCTAGGTCATCGTCTATTGATAGAACCTATAGGTGCTCAGCGGACCGCATCGATAGCCCGAGGTTTTTTACGGTGTTCAAGGTTGTTTACAAAGCCATACTTTTAGCCTTGAGGTCCGGTGTTTCATCGTCTATTTATAGGGCTATACCTAAAGCCCGGAGATGCAGTATTGTAGGTCTGTTCACAGAACCGTGTCCATAACCCGAGGACAGCTGCGGCGTTGTTTGACCCTATTATACTACGCACTTTGTTTCGCACGAATGATTTTTAATTAAACCTGATAAAAACCTATAGGTGTTCAAGGTTACCTATAACCCGAGGGGTGTTAGCGGAGTTCATTTGCTCACCGGACCGTATCCATAGCCCGAGGGATTGCGATGTTCGAGGTCATCATCTATCCGCGTTCATAGTCAGAGGGTTTTTCTCAGCGAACCGTATCGATTCACACGCGAATGTATCTAATATTAGTGGTTACTTTAAAACGATACTACGCATTTCGTCTCGCACGAATGATTTTTAATTAAACCTAACAAGAACGTACAGGTGTTCAAGGTTACCCATAACTTGAGGGGTGTTGGCGGTGTTCACTTGCTCACCGGTCCGTGACTACAGCCCGAGGTGTTTGCGGTGTTCTATGTCTACTCATTGGACCGTATAAAAGAGCTGATTTCAGGGATCTGTACTCATTATGGGGTATGGAACTACTAGTGAGTGTAACATATTGTATTGTAACGTATGCAAACAACCATCGGTAAAGACATACAGACCCGCTATAAGCCCATTGACTGAAGCCGCAAGTAGACGAAGGTATACCACACGGTAAGACATTTTTGACTTCCAATAATCTCGTCATATATACCACCAACCTATCCAGCTCGACACGTCCATTTTGTGATACCCGGTTGACAAGTAATCAATACTAGCAGTATTTAGGCAGAAATCTTTGGAGAGACTCCGGTACGTCCAGAGTGAGTAACAATCCCCTCTCTATATACTAAGTTGTTCCACAATATAATCATATGATCCTATATTTGGCTAGATCTACATAGCTACATAAACGGCAAAGTTTTTATTACAAGCGCCTAGTCCGTCATTCATAATCCAGCCGTCGTCCATTAGAGAATATCCGCGTCCATAATCCAAAGACCTATTCCATTTTCCATATAACAGTATTAGCACCTAATTCAAAAAGACAATCATAGTATACATAAACATAGGCTTGTTTCCTGCAAGAGAGAAGCGGTCAACAGTTTTCAATGATGCCGGCAAGACATCATGATGTTCCAAAAGGGCTGATATGTCTCAGAACAACAGCGCGTACATGTATCAACCTTTAGTATATAGAGCTACATAAACCGTGACCCATTTCGATTACCTGAGCCCACTGATGCGAGACCGAGACTGTATACTATACTAGTCTCATAGCCGGGGGCTTTGTTAGCTGTAATGATACTGTTGAATGCGGTATTATGCTACATAAAATGCATAAATTCCTTAGTTATTCCCCTAGAGCTTCAATATTTTGTTTTGGAGCAAAAACCAAAAAAAAATATCGATTTTTTTTTTATTTCTTAGTTTTCAAAGGGCGTTCATGTGGCTAGCTTTCGTGTAGGTAAAATGGGATATAGACCCGATGGCGTTATAACGAACCCCTAATCTATAAAGTTTTCATGTATAAAATGAAAACGTATGAATCGAGTTTACCGGGTCTGTATCGGTCTGACAGGGTTATAAATTTTCCTATCCCAAGACGCCCAAAAACGGTCGAAAGATTTCCGGGAATGTTTCGAGTACGATGACGACCGTTTCGAGCGAAAAATAGGTCAACCGAAAGTGACATCGATGTAATAGGAAAGTCTCCATATCTTGAAAACGAGAGGGGTTACAGAGTTGAAACGCGCAGCTTTGGATAAGAAAAAAGCGCATCGTTTAAGCGCCATGGTGACGTCATAGTGAAGTCACGGTATGAATTAAACGGATTTTGAAACTTACACCGTTGGATATTTTGAAACAATAAGATCATAGCTGTATATCATACGTCAATATTTCCACAATATTCCAGCACGCAACATGGATGATGATGCCCTTAACCTCCGACGCATTCAACTGATGGCGGAATCACTCGGTCGTCTCGGTCCCAATACAACGGTCACCAGAATCCAGTGCGATATTTGCACTAAAATATTCACGAATAGAAGATGCATGTTACAGCATAAACGTAGGATACACTGCGGTCATTCACTGTTCTGTACTTTGTGCGATAAAACGTTTGCCCGACCGGATAATCTAATAGAACATCAGCGTATCCACTCGAGGAAAAGACGAGCGGAAACGACCGACAATGATGGGATGAAATGTCCGAGGAAAAACGGTAAGTGAAATATTCATTATTTAAAGGAACTATTCTGGTAACACAATAACCTATAGAAAGAATTAATTTACTCGCTGTGCCCCACTTACTATATGTCGGTCATCAGTTATATGTTTCGCCATTCTAAGCTATATATTTATATTAAACATATCAACTTCCAGTGGCATCATGTTCGTCGTCCTATGGTTAAGAACTTCGTCCAGCGCAAAGTGCAGGTAAATTACCTAGCCGTACCTCTGTCGGAATAGAAGAGAAATTAATATGATGAATCGACTCAAGCACAGTTTGTTCTCATTTCGATGAACATGACCAGGCCTGTATACCATAATCCCATGATTTGACCACGAAGGAAACCATACGGTTCATGAAAAGTAACTCGGCGGCTCATCGCTGTATTCATTCGGGCTTGAGGTCGATTTAACCTGACAATTTTAAAACGGTTGAAAATATATGTATCATTATTATATCTTTAGGTGAACCCGATCGACTGGCCAAATGTAACTGGTGTGGGAGATTCAAGTGCCTGTTACCCGGAAAACAGTTCTGCGAGGAGTGTTCTAGCCTAGGTCGTGATTGTTGTTCCTGCCATCGACCATTACCCGTACGATTTTACACCAGTCACCCACAGCATTGTGACAGTTGCCATGGTAAACAGTCGGAAGGGGCGAAATCATCGTCATCCGCGCTAAATGGAGCTGTGCACACACACACACTATCCCATCTACTAGAACGACCAGCGCTGATATTCTTCAATTTTTTAATAGCAACGAAAACGCTGTTCGTCAACCGTTGACGACAATATTGAACGAGCAACGCGGGATCAAGTGGTACGTCTGCCTACAACTCCGCCTCGCTCGAACAAACGGCAATGGTGAGACCATTTATTCCGAACCCTTGTTCAGAAGTCATATCATTTTATCAGCACGAACAGCAGCTCGCCGAGGCCTTCCAAAAAATTCATTCTGGTTTCCAGGAGTATCAACGAGACGGGAACGCTTGGGTCTTGGACGAAATTATTCACCTACAGGTTCATATCGCTCAGTATATACCCTTTAAAGGTAGTAGCTGTATCCCCACATCACATTATCTGCGTAAAAAGAAGGCGATTGTCAACCCGCAGAACACGGATAAATTATGCTTTCTCTGGTCAATTCTATCGGCCTTACGACCCGCGAAGCATGACCCGAATCGGATTCAATATTATAAACCGTACTTGAACGAGTTAAACATCGATGGAATCGATTTTCCTATCCCTCTATCTCAGATATCGAAGTTCGAAGCTCGTAACGATATTTCCGTGAGCGTGTTCGGTTATGACCAAGGGGTTTTCCCCCTACATATAAGCGAACAAAAGTCCGGCAGACACGTCGATCTTTTACTCATCTCTATAGATGAGAAGAGACATTTCTGCCTGATCAAGAACATGAGCCGATTGTTGGGGGATCGTACAAAACATTGTTGTGCTCAGTTCTACTGCAATTATTATTTGGACGTGTTTTCTACTCGACAATTATTAAAGGATCATATTCCCTACTGCTCTCGACACGGCCTGCAGCGAATCAGACTCCGGGAAACCCCCGAAGAGCAGTGGTTGGAATTCAATAATATCAAGGAACAATTACGCGTTCCTTTTATTATTTACGCCGATTTTGAATGTTTTACGCGTAAAATTCACTCCGAGTCCGGGGTTACCACCAAATACGAGCATCACGAACCGTCAGGGTTTTGTTACACCGTAGTGATTACAATGCCCGAACACAGTAATTACAACACATATAAGGGATGTGGTATACAGGGGTCCCGATGTCGTAGAAACTTTCCTGGAAAAACTCGTAGAAGAAGATAAACGAATCTGCGATATATTAGAGTGTGTCAAACCTATGCTGATAACTCGGGAGCAGGAAAACTCCTTTAAAGCGGCGACACATTGTCATATCTGCGACAAGGAACTAGGCGCTGACAGGGTACGCGACCATTGTCACTTGACGGGAAAAATACAGGGGTCCCGCTCACAATCAGTGCAACTTATAGTATAGGTTCAGGAGGTCTACCAAGCGAGAAAAGCATCAGTTTTTTTCATCCCAGTCGTTTTGCACAACACTTGAGGTTATGACGGCCATCTCATCTGCAGTGCTATGGGGAAATCCAAGGGTCTGAAAATAAAGTGCATCCCGAATAACATGCAGAAATACATCTCCTTCTCACTTGGTAATTTAAGGTTCCCCGATTCACGTGTCTAAGGAAGGTTTTGAAAAATTTCACCAGCTCGGGCAGCATTTCCCGAATCCTAACCACCAGCGTAAAATGTCGAGAAAGGGAGTCTACCCCTACGGCTATATGTCGACCGAAGTAGAACATGAAATGGGAGTTCAAGCACATGGAAGCCGATGACGTCATAAGTAGGTCGCGATGACGTCATAAGTAGGTCATCTATATATAGAAAGAAAGTTTTAGGTCATCGTCTATTGATAGAACCTATATGTGCTTAGCGGACCGCATCTATAGCCCGAGGTTTTTTACGGTGTTCAAGGTTATTTACAGTCATACCTATAGCCTGGAGGTGCGGTGTCTATCGTCTATTTACAAGGCTATACATATAGCCTGGAGGTCCAGTGCTTATCTATATATAGAGCCATACCTATAGCCCGGAAGGGTAGGTCTCTTCACCGAACTGTGTCCATAGCCCGAGGACAGCTGCGTATATATACTTCGCACTTCGTCACGCACGACTGGTTCTATGACCATACTCAGACTCAGAGTTCAGACGACTATTTTCCCCCGTGAACTTCATTAAGATATACTCGTTAAATAGCCTAGAAATTTCGTTTCCGATCAAAAGATTTTTTCGATTTTTTTGTAAAATTTATTAAAATCTCCATATCTCTGAAACGGGAAGAGCTACTGAGACGAAACTTACCTCGTTATATACCCAGGAGAGAGTCGCGTCTTGTTAGTCATAGGGACGTCACAAGATGAATTAGACGGATTTCGGAAAAGTCTCTAGAACGTGAGGGGTCCTAGAGCCGAAACTTAGACCGTTGGATATCCCCGGACTACGCGCATGACTTGATCGCCGTGATGACGTAATAGTGACGTCATCATCTAAATGAGACGGATTTTATCAAAGTCTCCGCATCCGCGAAAAATGAGGGTTTAGAAGACTGAACCATCGGATAGAGAGTTCGAAACGCTGAAAAGGGACTCGAAGCTACAATCGTGTTATTAACTAATGTCAACGCTGTAAACAAGATGTATAACCAGTGATCTACGTGTAATTCATTAATCATTTGCCCTATCTATGTACATAGCCCAAGCTATACTATCAGTGACCCGACTATATACGGCTCTGGGATCCGGTGCTCCACGCACTTCAAGATTGTAAATATAGCAATATCGATGTCGTAGTGATCTATAAATAGCGATGATGTAATGATCTATAAAGAGAACAGGGTTTTCCCCAGCAAAATCCCCAACGATGTCCCGTGTAGGGTACACCAGGGTGCACCACGGATGCGTGCGCATGGTGGTGGTGTTCGTAGCGGTGTGTGGTGGTGGTGTTCGTGGTCGCCGTGGTGGTGGTGGTGTCTATACATATAGGGATTAACGCGTTTCCCTCATCAGTCCATATGTATTGGTCGAGTAATCAACATGTCGTGTACGTGTAAGTTCTGTTAGAGAACCTACTCTCGTCGCGATAGTATGCTCAGACACATTCAATGCAAACACAACCAACAGACACCACGGAGTCCCGCTATAGGTCCACCAAGTGAAGTAGAGCATCCCTATACAATGACGGTGAGCGGCCCTACGAGATGTGGAAAGACGTCCTGGGTGATGAAGTTCTTAGAGGAATGTGTAGCAACCCCAGCTCCGACACGTGTTGTATGGAGTTATAGCCAATGGCAGCCCGCGTACGAGAATACGCGATTACAGAATGTGAGCTTCGTCCCAGAAATTCCCCACGACATCGGCGAAGAGAAGTACTTCCATTCCGAGCAGATGACCTGATGAGGGCGGCCAAGGACAATTCGAAAATCGCGGACCTATTCACCAAAGGGTCGCATCACAGAAATTTGTCCATAATTTATCTGACTCAGAATCTCTTCCCTCAACGCAAGGCATCTCGAGATATCACGCTAAACTGCCAGTATTTCGTTCTATTCAATAATCCTATTGATAGACAGCAAATTAGCGCTTTCGGGAGACAGATCTTTCCTCGGGATATGACACATTCCATGGCAAATTTCGCGAAGCCACATCTCGTCCGTACGGATATCTGTTCATCGATTTAAAACCCCATACAGCGGATAATGACAGACTGTCTACCAATGTAATATCATGCGATGAGAAACTTGTGAAAGAAGAAGGGCAACAACAACTGCCACCTCGTCCATCCCCAATTCATAATCCATCAACTCAAATTCAAAGCATACCAGTTTCTCTCTCTAACGCGATACCATCTCACGATCCAGCATGGTCCGCTAAGAGGAATGAACAAGTGGGAGAGGGATTATATACGAGGACAGATGCACCGTGGTTCAAACTGAATGAAGATGATGACGAGTCCCAGCAGAGGCAGATGATCCATAGGAGCGGGAATGAAATGGAATGACGAAAGAGAAAATACCCTTCAGATGACGAACTCATCCATCCTGGGGATATAGATCAACCTACCCACTTGCGAAAATGAGTCAAATATAACGTGTGGAAAGAGATGTTCGGGTAAACCTATCTCAAGAGATTGTAGGGTTGACATTGACGAGAGAAAACAGCAATATACAAGTCAAGGTTATGACGAGGATGAGTCTGGTGAAAATGCCATGGAGGATTATATTCCAACGATGATGAAGATTTTACGTCAAAAATACTACAATCTCCTAGTGAACATACAAAAGCTACAAACTAATTATATTCATAACGAGATTTTGAAAACAACGAGGCGTCTACAAACGATATATGACACAGACTACGAGGAAGCACTCAGACAGACGAATAAGATGCGGAAATGCTTATTCAATAAGTTGATTGATGACACTGAGAGCGAGGACTCCGAAAACACCGATTCCGAATAAAGACCCCAGTATAAATATTTGTAGATAAACATTGAATGGAAGGCTAGATGTCGAAATGATAGCCACAACAAAGGAGATGTATTTCATATAAGCAGTTTTTTCTCATTATTTGTAAGGGCAGTGCTATGAGTTGATGAATAGAGCGATTATTTTGTAATTTTCGTATTGGTTTGTCTCTGTTTTATACTACTCATTCCTCCTCCTCCTCCTCTTTTATCCCAATACATCAATGCTAGTTCTATGAAGCGTGTCCAGAGATGTCCGATAGCTCTTAAACGTGTGTAGCTAAATACATGTTAAATATAGAAAAAAGCGATAACGGGTATATACTGTCCACAGACACCACCATCACCACGGTGACCACCACCACCATCAAACACCGCTACTACTACCACCACCACCACCACCACCACCACGGCGACCACCACCACCACCACACACCGCTACTACTACCACCACCACCACCACCACGCATGCGCACGCATCCGTGGTACACCCTGGTGTACCCTACCCTACACCGGGACATTATTGGGGGTTTTGCTGGGAAAAACCCTGTTCTCTTTATAGATCATTACATCATTGTTATTTATAGATTATACGACATCGATATTGCTATACTTACAACCTTGAAGTGCGTGGAGCACCGGATCCCAGAGCCGTATATAGTCTGGTCACTGATAGTATAGCTTGGGCTATGTACATAGATAGGGCAAATGATTAATGAATTACACGTAGATGACTGGTTATACATCTTGTTTACCGCGTTGACATTCGTTAATAACACAACTGTAGCTTCGAGTCCCTTTTCAGCATTTCGAACTCTCTATCCGATGGTTGTCTTCTAAACCCTCATTTTTGCGGATACGGAGACTTTGATAACATCCGTTTTATTTATATGAGGTCACTATGACGTCATCGCGGCGATTAAGTCATGCGCGTAGTCCGGGGCTATCCAACGGTCTAAGTTTCGAATCTAGGACCCCTCCCGTTGTAGAGATATAGAGATTTTTCCAAAATCCGTCTAATTCATCTTGTGACATCCCCATGACGTCATCATGGCGAATAAACGACGCGTCTCTCTCCTGGGTATCTAACGATGTAAGTTTCGTCTAAGTAGCCCTTCCCGTTCCAGAGATATGGAGATTTTAATTTAAAAAAAAATCGAAAAACATTTTTGGTCGGAAACGAAATTTCTAGGCTTTAGGCGTATAATTACAGATTCTGTCTTTTTAACGAGTATATCTTAATGAAGTCTACCGAGGAAAATAGTCGTCTGAGCTCAGTATGGTCATAGAACCAGTCGTGCGTGACGAAGTGCGTAGTATATATACGTAGCTGCCCTCGGGCTATGGACACGGTCCGGTGAACAGACCTACTCCTCCGGGCTCTAGGTATGGCTCTATACATAGACGATAAGCACCGGACCTCCAGGCTATATGTATAGCCTTGTAAATAGACGATGGACACCGCACCTCCAGGCTATAGGTATGGCTCTGTAAATAACCTTGAACACCGTAAAAACCTCGGGCTATAGATGCGGTCCGCTAAGCACATATAGGTTCTATCAATAGACGATGACCTAGAATTTTTCATCCATATATAGATGACCTACTTATGACGTCACATCGACCTACTTATGACGTCATCGGCTTCCATGGCTTCCACGTGCTGGAACTCCCATGTTCTACTGACCGAAAGTAAATTTTCGGAACGCCAACTCCCTCCCAAAGAAGCGTTTTACAATTATCTCCGCGAAGAGCCTATTTCTGATAAAGATTATGCCCACGCGCAGTCGCTATGATCGGAGTTTGGAATTCAAACTCTAGGGCATTACCACGGCCTCTACCTGAAATCCGATGTCTTGCTACTGGGCGATGTATTCGAAAATTTGTGCAACATTTGCATGAACTACTATCCTCTCGACCTGGCTCACTATTATACCTCACCCGGTCTGTCATGAGACGCTATGTTGAAAATGACTGGTGTGCGTCTGCAATTGCTGGACGACATAGATATGCACCTAATGATAGAACGGGGTATCCGCGGAGGTATTTCAATGATCTCTAATAAGTATAGTAGGGCGAACAACCCGAACCAGGTCGACTATAATCTCGAGTCTCCCAGTAAATACATTACTTCTCTCGACGCCAATAACCTATACGGTTGGGCTATGTCGAGTCGCTGGACGCGACCGAGTTAGAGAAAATTGAAGATGATGCCGAAACGGGTTATATTTTTGAAGTCGGCTTACAATATCCCTCGTCACTTCACGAGGCGCATAGCGACTATCCTCTCTGTCCCGAACGAATGTCGGTGACCGATGACATGCTCTCATGAGATGAGATTAAAGCCAAACCCACGGAAAATCTCGTCCCGAACTTTCGCGACAAATCGAACTATGTGATACATTACCACGATTTGAATTTCTACCTGCAACATGGGATGTTGTTGACTCGTATCCATCGGGGCAGTTCAGGCAGTCTACATGGCTGCAGCCGTACATCGCATTCATCACGGACAAAAGTAAGGCCGCTAAAATGACCTCGTGAAGGACTTTTTTAAACTGATGAACACCTCGGTGTTCGGGAAAACGATGGAAAATCTCAGGAAACGTAACAGGATAGAGCTCGTCAACTGAAAATGGAGACTTCAGAGGATGGTCGCCATGGTCGAGGATTTAGTCGGTGTCAATCTGAAGAAAATTAAATTATTTTTGAACAGACCCACCTACGCCGGCTTCGCTATTCTAGATCTCGCGAAACTACTTATATACGACTTCCACTATAATGAAATGAAGCGAAAGTATGGTCAAAAAGCGAAGCTGCTATTCTCGGACACGTATAGTTTGTGTTATGAAATCGAGACGGAAGATTTGTACGAAGACATGGCGCAGAGTCTGACTTTGTTCGACACCAGCAACTACCCGAAAGACCACCACCTCTACAGAACTTCCAATGCCAAAGTACTTGGCAAGATGAAAGACGAATGCGGCGGTACTCCTTTAAGTTATACAGCATTCTATACGGAGGAGAAGAGAAGAGAACGGCGAAGGGGATAGCCAAGTACGCGATAAAGAAAAAACTTCGACATAACATGTATAAATTACAACACATATAAGGGAAGTGGGAAGAGGTGCCGACATACTGACTGCGTCACATGACTTCACAGAATAGTCTTTTGGTTAACCTATTCTAAATCACATACCAAGAATCTAGCGATTCGTGATATGTGTTGTATCTCAGGTACTGTTTATTTCAACATAAAATTGTAAAAACGAACATGAATCAGATTCGTAGTATTGACCACCAGTTATACAGTCACACCGTTGAGAAAATAGCGTTATCTCCCTTCGACGATAAACGGTATGTACTAGAAGACGGTGTGCATACTGTGGCGCACGGCTTCGTCGGATCTATCTGAGTAAACTTTTCACTCAGGTTGTTTTTTACTGGGCTTTCAGTACTATGTATTCAGATGAGCCCGCTGCACATCAGTCCGACAGTTGTTTGTAGAACTGAACGTAATGTCGTTCGTATTGGGAATTTGAAAAAAACGCATAGGTGCACCGTTTGTACAAGGAGTTTTTATTCCAGTTTGTTAATTTAGAGATGAATGTATGACCATGTAACGCGAAACACATGTTCTATGTATATAACAATATGTATTAAATATATTATGTGTTTGAGATAATACGAGAGTTGTCTCTTCATTCTACTAGAGTTGATCTAATAACCGTTTTCTCAACTGAACGCTCGTGCCTCACGCTTCTTGAAAATCCACTTCATCTTCATTCTGTAGCTTTTTACACGTGTTCATGATTTCACCCGTGATGCGATCCTCTTGGAGAACGTGTAGGTTTGACACCGTGTTGGCGACTGCTCGTAGCGACTCTCTCCTTTGCGGGGTAAAGTCCTCCTCCGGCAAACCGATAGCCTGATCCCTCTTTCATATACTTAAGTTTCTTAAGTCACTATACGACAGTCGTGTAGGAATATCGAACTGTTTCCTCCAGATTTTACGCAACACCTTTTTAGGGGTTTTAACGTTTGGATACCCATTATCCCCTGTACCTTTGCTCTTTCGATACTGCTCCGACCCTTGGTCTGCTCCGTGACTTTGAACCAGGGCGGTATTTGCTTCGTGTATAGACCATCGCCTCTCTGGATATTTGCGAGGATATTTTTCCCGAGTCGTCGCGATTCCGGTGTGGTCGGTTTTAGGTTTACGAACATGGAACCGTATGAGGTGGAAATGGCATCTTCGTATACCTTCATTAAGTAATCGAGACGGGTCGGGTATATACGACGACCCAATAACGCGATTTGTTGTTTGTCGATGGGGTTATTGAATAAAACCACGTATTGACAGTTTAACGTGATATCCCTTGAAGCATTCCCCCTCTCGAACAGGTTTTGCACTATGTAGATTACAAGCGTCTAGTCCATCATCCATAATTCAGCCGTCGTCCATTAAAAAATATCCGCGTCCATAATCCAAAGACCTATTCCATATTCCATATAACAGTATTAGCGTTGTCATGGTGGGATCCTTTGGTGAACAGGTCGGATATTCTTGTGTTGTTTTTTGCTTCTGTCGTGAGATCGTCTATAATGATCAGGTTCCTCACGGACGGATTGAACCAAACGTCAGCGCCTAGATCGTGGGGTATTCCTCTGACGAACTCTATCCCCGGTATCGCCTTCGTCATTTCTTCGTAAAGAGGTTGCCATTTACCATAAGAGTGGACAATTCTATGCGGTGTAGGTTGAACATATTCGCTAATACCTCGCAATAACTTATCTACCCAAACACTTTTTCCACTAGCGGTAGGACCCATAACTTTCATTGTAAATGGATGTACTAATTTCGCTGTTGTATAATCCGTGATTGTTGAAAACGATGTCGATGCTTTGCACGCGGGAGATGGATTGATTGTAAATCACTTATACCACCTCCTAAGTACACTTTCGCGTTCATCGCTTCTACCAACTAACGGATAATTTCGATCTCCTCTTGGGAATCCAAGATTCGTAGTATTGACCACCAGTTATACAGTCACACCGTTGAGAAAATAGCGTTATCTCCCTTCGATGATAAACGGTATGTACTAGACGACGGTGTGCATACTGTGGCGCACGGCTTCGTCGGATCTATCTGAGTAAACTTTTCACTCAGGTTGTTTTTTACTGGGCTTTCAGTATTATGTATTCAGACGAGCCCGCTGCACATCAGTCCGACAGTTGTTTGTAGAACTGAACGTAATGTCGTTCGTATTGGGAATTTGAAAAAAACGCATAGGTGCACCGTTTGTACAAGGAGTTTTTATTCCAGTTTGTTAATTTAGAGATGAATGTATGACCATGTAACGCGAAACACATGTTCTATGTATATAACAATATGTATTAAATATATTATGTGTTTGAGATAATACGAGAGTTGTCTCTTCATTCTACTAGAGTTGATCTAATAACCGTTTTCTCAACTGAACGCTCGTGCCTCACGCTTCTTGAAAATCCACTTCATCTTCATTCTGTAGCTTTTTACACGTGTTCATGATTTCACCCATGATGCGATCCTCTTGGAGAACGTGTAGGTTTGACACCGTGTTGGCGACTGCTCGTAGCGACTCTCTCCTTTGCGGGGTAAAGTCCTCCTCCGGCAAACCGATAGCCTGATCCCTCTTTCATATACTTAAGTTTCTTAAGTCACTATACGACAGTCGTGTAGGAATATCGAACTGTTTCCTCCAGATTTTACGCAACACCTTTTTAGGGGTTTTAACGTTTGGATACCCATTATCCCCTGTACCTTTGCTCTTTCGATACTGCTCCGACCCTTGGTCTGCTCCGTGACTTTGAACCAGGGCGGTATTTGCTTCGTGTATAGACCATCGCCTCTCTGGATATTTGCGAGGATATTTTTCCCGAGTCGTCGCGATTCCGGTGTGGTCGGTTTTAGGTTTACGAACATGGAACCGTATGAGGTGGAAATGGCATCTTCGTATACCTTCATTAAGTAATCGAGACGGGTCGGGTATATACGACGACCCAATAACGCGATTTGTTGTTTGTCGATGGGGTTATTGAATAAAACCACGTATTGACAGTTTAACGTGATATCCCTTGAAGCATTCCCCCTCTCGAACAGGTTTTGCACTATGTAGATTACAAGCGTCTAGTCCATCATCCATAATTCAGCCGTCGTCCATTAAAAAATATCCGCGTCCATAATCCAAAGACCTATTCCATATTCCATATAACAGTATTAGCGTTGTCATGGTGGGATCCTTTGGTGAACAGGTCGGATATTCTCGTGTTGTTTTTTGCTTCTGTCGTGCGATCGTCTATAATGATCAGGTTCCTCACGGACGGATTGAACCAAACGTCAGCGCCTAGATCGTGGGGTATTCCTCTGACGAACTCTATCCCCGGTATCGCCTTCGTCATTTCTTCGTAAAGAGGTTGCCATTTACCATAAGAGTGGACAATTCTATGCGGTGTAGGTTGAACATATTCGCTAATACCTCGCAATAACTTATCTACCCAAACACTTTTTCCACTAGCGGTAGGACCCATAACTTTCATTGTAAATGGATGTACTAATTTCGCTGTTGTATAATCCGTGATTGTTGAAAACGATGTCGATGCTTTGCACGCGGGAGATGGATTGATTGTAAATCACTTATACCACCTCCTAAGTACACTTTCGCGTTCATCGCTTCTACCAACTAACGGATAGTTTCGATCTCCTCTTGGGAATCCAAGATTCGTAGTATTGACCACCAGTTATACAGTCACACCGTTGAGAAAATAGCGTTATCTCCCTTCGATGATAAACGGTATGTACTAGACGACGGTGTGCATACTGTGGCGCACGGCTTCGTCGGATCTATCTGAGTAAACTTTTCACTCAGGTTGTTTTTTACTGGGCTTTCAGTATTATGTATTCAGACGAGCCCGCTGCACATCAGTCCGACAGTTGTTTGTAGAACTGAACGTAATGTCGTTCGTATTGGGAATTTGAAAAAAACGCATAGGTGCACCGTTTGTACAAGGAGTTTTTATTCCAGTTTGTTAATTTAGAGATGAATGTATGACCATGTAACGCGAAACACATGTTCTATGTATATAACAATATGTATTAAATATATTATGTGTTTGAGATAATACGAGAGTTGTCTCTTCATTCTACTAGAGTTGATCTAATAACCGTTTTCTCAACTGAACGCTCGTGCCTCACGCTTCTTGAAAATCCACTTCATCTTCATTCTGTAGCTTTTTACACGTTTCATGATTTCACCCATGATGCGATCCTCTTGGAGAACGTGTAGGTTTGACACCGTGTTGGCGACTGCTCGTAGCGACTCTCTCCTTTGCGGGGTAAAGTCCTCCTCCGGCAAACCGATAGCCTGATCCCTCTTTCATATACTTAAGTTTCTTAAGTCACTATACGACAGTCGTGTAGGAATATCGAACTGTTTCCTCCAGATTTTACGCAACACCTTTTTAGGGGTTTTAACGTTTGGATACCCATTCTCCCCTGTACCTTTGCTCTTTCGATACTGCTCCGACCCTTGGTCTGCTCCGTGACTTTGAACCAGGGCGGTATTTGCTTCGTGTATAGACCATCGCCTCTCTGGATATTTGCGAGGATATTTTTCCCGAGTCGTCGCGATTCCGGTGTGGTCGGTTTTAGGTTTACGAACATGGAACCGTATGAGGTGGAAATGGCATCTTCGTATACCTTCATTAAGTAATCGAGACGGGTCGGGTATATACGACGACCCAATAACGCGATTTGTTGTTTGTCGATGGGGTTATTGAATAAAACCACGTATTGACAGTTTAACGTGATATCCCTTGAAGCATTCCCCCTCTCGAACAGGTTTTGCACTATGTAGATTACAAGCGTCTAGTCCGTCATCCATAATTCAGCCGTCGTCCATTAAAAAATATCCGCGTCCATAATACAAAGACCTATGCCATATTCCATATAACAGTATTAGCGTTGTCATGGTGGGATCCTTTGGTGAACAGGGCGGATATTCTCGTGTTGTTTTTTGCTTCTGTCGTGCGATCGTCTATAATGATCAGGTTCCTCACGGACGGATTGAACCAAGCGTCAGCGCCTAGATCGTGGGGTATTCCTCTGACGAACTCTATCCCCGGTATCGCCTTCGTCATTTCTTCGTAAAGAGGTTGCCATTTACCATAAGAGTGGACAATTCTATGCGGTGTAGGTTGAACATATTCGTTAATACCTCGCAATAACTTATCTACCCAAACACTTTTTCCACTAGCGGTAGGACCCACAACTTTCATTGTAAATGGATGTACTAATTTCGCTGTTGTATAATCCGTGATTGTTAAAAACGATGTCGATGCTTTGCACGCGGGAGATGGATTGATTGTAAATCACTTATACCACCTCCTAAGTACACTTTCGCGTTCATCGCTTCTACCAACTAACGGATAGTTTCGATCTCTCTTGGGAACCCAACTTGCGAATTTGATTGGCCAGCCCATGTATTTAACCAGTTTTTCGACTCTACCTCTCCTCCGTCGCGTTTTGAGAACTTTTTCGATCCGCCATAACGCGTCGGGCTCTTTTCTCACTCGCTGTAGTTCCTGCTGATAAAATGTTCCCTGTACTCCTAAAATCGGATAAAATCCTTGAATTCGTATATCACGGTGCCTTGTCTCCGAAGTCTTCGGGAAATTTTGAAGAGTTCCTCCGTCCATTTGGCTTGATAGTCTCTTTGGAAGGCGCACCTCACATGAGAGATTCTCACGGTATCACCGATGTTTAATTTGAACGGTTGTTTACGACCTCTTTTCGCCGTGTCGACGTACATTTCTCTCCATAGGAGAGCTTCGTTTCCTTCATTAACATCGGAAGGACTTTTGTTGCGCAGAGATGTGTGCGGTCGTTGGTTGTAAGTACGCACCAGGTCTTGTAAGACGTCTAAATAACGGTAGGTCTGCTTATGGGTGAAATGTCTATACATACCATTTTTCATCGTCCTTATAACTCTCTTCGTGTAATTGGCCTTCTTTTCTTTATGGGTAACGTAGAAATGAATGTCTTTCTTCGTCAAATAGGCTTTTACCCATCGGTTGTTATACTCGCTTCCTTTGTCGAAACGAAGATAATTGGGTTGTCTCCCCTCAATCAGGATTTGATCGAGTCCCGAGATTATAGCCTTATGCTGTTTATTGGGAAGGGGGATAACCCACAAATATCGCGAGAAAACGTCTATGGCGAACAGGAGAAATTGTAGGCCATCGTTATACTCGGATACATTCGAAACATCGACTAGATCTGTATCCCAAAGAGCGTTTATGCCCGCAGTGACGACCCTGCTTCTCTTGAAGGTATAACGAACGGGCTTTTGTAAACTATAAGCGCCCTGGTCGCTCAACCACTGCGTTAGCTCTTTACGCGCTACATTATATCCATCGGCCTTTAAAAAGGCGCGTAATTTAGGCCCGGTGAAGCTGATAGGGTTTTTCGGTTCGAAATAGGCTCGCGAGAAGTAGGTTATACTCAAAATGTCTTACGGAAGAACTTGATGCTAAAGGTCACATACCGTACTCAAATGTCTTACGGAAGAACTTGATGCTAAAGGTCACATACCGTACAGACATGTATCCACATGGGATTTCTCGACTCTCTATACTACAATCCCTCATCAGGACCTTATTGACCGTCTAAGTTCATTAATAGTATCTGTGTCCAAGAAAACTGATCGTAGATATATTAATGTCAGAAGCCATAAAGCATTCTTTAGCTCTACTACATACAAGAGATATCATTCATGGGATGTTTCTTTGTTTATAGAGTTGCTTGAATTTCTCATTAAAAATATCTATGTGAAATTTGGCAACACAATATATCAGCAGCATATAGGTATTCCAATGGGTACTAATTGTGCACCCCTGTTGGCTGACCTGTATCTGTTCTCTTATGAATATGACTATATGCAGGCGCTTTCAAAAACCGATCCATTCAAAGCCCGTTCCTTCTCATTCACCAAACGCTATATAGACGATCTTCTCGCTGTGGATAATCGCTATATAAATGACGCAGTGAAGTATATATATCCACCTTCACTGGATTTGAAGGAAACTACAGATAGCCCTACAGGCACATCATATTTAGATCTATATCTCTATAAAAATGAAGTGGGCATTCTCTCTCGTCAAAAGAGATGATTACAATTTCGACATCGTAAACTATCCCTTTCTGGACAGTAATATTCCAGTGGGACCTGCATATGGCGTATACATATCTCGCTTAGTAGCATTGCTAGATCCTGTGTTAAATGTGATGATTTTAATCAACGTCACAAAACATTGTTGCAGAAACTTATAAAACAGGGCTATTCCACCAAGCGCCTCCACTCAAAGTTTCTCAAATTTGGCGATACATATCGCATGCTGATAGCAAAATACGAACGTAGCGTGCAAGATCTATGGCGCTACGTTTTGTAACTTGTGTCTAATTCCGCTTAACCCGGGGCTAGGGGCCGTATGAACCCATGTACTTCAAGATCCTCATGGTACTCATATGAACAGTCACAATCAAAGCGTGACTGAGATACATCATTCTTTAGATGACGACTTTACAACGAATATTATGGATTAAGAATACTGATCAGCGATACGGATTTGATATTTTTTGGAACATCATGATGTCTTGCCGGCATCATTGAAAACTGTTGACCGCTTCTCTCTTGCAGGAAACAAACCTATGTTTATGTATACTATGATTGTCTTTTTGAATTTGGTACTAATACTGTTATATGGAATAGGTCTTTGGATTATGGACGCGGATATTCTCTAATGGACGACGGCTGGATTATGAATGACGGACTAGACGCTTGTAATCCCACCCGTTCCGATTCATATCTATCGACTCGAATGATAAAAACGGTGACTCACACCTCTTTAAATAAAATAAGAAAACAAGCAGTGTGTGGTTTTACTCAACCTTTTTAATATTGATAGGACAATGCGAGTGGTTTAACAATGTATGTTCAGCAAATTATATGAACAATGAGAAAAATACCGCGAGACAAATTTGTATACATAGCAATCGTTATGACAATGGTTTTTGATCGAAATCTGTAACGATACTGGACAGGGATTTACCCCGTATAAGCTGAAGTAGGACGTACGTACAACAGTGACCACAAGTAAAAGAGGTATCTCCTTGAAGCTGTCTGTCCCTGTAATAACGGAATTTACTATAGTTTTCGATAAATTTTACAAAATCGTTCGAATAATATTCCGGTGGATGTCCTGAGGGATCAAAAAATGTTCCTCGCTGGTTCCAGAAATAAAACACCACCCCGTGAGACTCGCCATGTCGGTGTTATAAGCCGCTGATGTTCGTACCACGTGGTTTGGAATTTTGTCAGCCGGGTACACGCCGCGTACGCAAGCGTCCAGCGTACGGTCGCTGTGAATGATACAAAGAAGTTCGTCTGTATTCATAGTGTAATGGAGACAATGTTGCGAGACTTATGCACCTAGAACAGTGCTGGGAATTCGGCATAGGCGATGCAGCTCACGTTTTCGGGCAATGGTTCCTCGAAGGTCGCTTCCAGACGTAGGTTGCCTTGTCTTGAGAGCTGAAGGTGGTCTTCTGCGGCGTAGGAGGGGTCGAGGTTGAAGACGTAGAGGGAAGAGCCGTTATGATAATCGAACCGGGTTATAGCATTACCGAAGTTATCCCCGGAACGTCGTATGCTATCGAACAAGCTCAGGTAAGCCGATGTGAACGAACTCTTCCTCGAGTTATACCGCGTTCTCAGGAAGTGACCCGTAGTCGTTACGCCGTCAATATTCACTGAGAGATTGGCCAGTTTGAAGTGTTGACAGTTTAGGGGGTTCTTTTTATAATCCCCCGCGACGGCTTTGGACGCTACGAATCCTATCACCAGTCTGCTGGGGTAGACGGAAAAAACATATTATCCCAGCGGAAGAGGGTGTGTCCCGTAGCTAAGGAAGCCGATTTGGTCTCTGTTCTCACGTACGGATATTTGGTCGATGTATTTTCCAAGTTCTTGGCGTGTCCCAAAATCACACCGGGGTTTACGCGAACTTTCTGGACTTTCAGGCTAATGTCTTGTATCACCATTTTATACACCGGATTTTCTTCGCCCGACATCATAATGAACTGCGGTGTGGAGCGATGCATTTTGATTTATACGTCCACATTGTTCAGCAAGTAGCGCTGCTGTTTGAAAACATCTTGCATGAAGTTTCCTTTCATTTCGAATACATTACTCTCCGCGATGAATTTCTTTCTCTCTGTAAGTCCGACATTTTCACCTGTTACGGGATCCGTGGTATCCAAATTAATACCTTCGTCGGCTACATACAGGCGAGGGAATAGCTGAGTGGTATTAGCGTCTGCACCGAAATTCATTAGCGTTTGAATGTACGCTTTATACGGGTAACTGTTGTCCATGACCGTCATAAGCTTACCCTGCATGGAGACGTCTAACTGAGACAACATACTTTGAAGGAGTAAATTGACAGGACCGCATTTTTCGGCCCCCTATCAAAGGGGTACCATCTCTGTGGGTTATTTTAGCCTTAACGTAGAGTCTGCATGATTGGGAGTCTGAGCTACAACCATTAATGTACAGGTGTGGCTTACCGGATAGTTTATATTATTAATCCGAGACTTGACCGGATATAAGGAATTCGACGGGTGCATTTTCGGAGATCTGAGAAGACGGTCGAACGTCGATAACATAGCGACTTTCAACCGGCCGCTGTTTGCGTAGGGGGTAATGAGAACAGCGATAATTCGCTAGGTTGACCTTCGGTGAACTCTTTGTCGGTGAGGAGTACCATGTTATAACTTGAAGAGACGGGATCTTTTGGTGCGCGCTCTTCTTTTATCGGCGGGTGAACTGATGGTGGAGAGAGAACGCTTCATATTTATGGGTTCTTGCTGATGCGTTCTCCAGACTTCTGACTTGGCTTGTTCGGCCACTTGTTGAGAGGGGGCTGTAAGCTGAATAGCCGGCGTCTTGGACTTCTTCCCGCTAACGTTTTTAGAATGAGAATCGACGGGAATAACGCAGGATTCACCAGTCTTACCACCTAGTCCTTCACCTTTTTGCTTCTTAAAATACGTCGAGGGTTTATGGACAGACTTTGCCTCGTTCCGATAAAATCTGATCCATTTGTTCACATCGGGGATGTACAACGGTCTCCCGGTCATAGTTGTTCTACGTGAAGCGTTACGATCCCGGATTCGGTGAGAAATGTTGCCGGTTCACCCTGTTCGTGGGTAATATGGATTTCTAGATAGCGTACGTCCCTTAAAATGATGGGCAGGTAATGTGGCGTGGGTTATATCCTAGTTATCGCTTTTTTCTGGAGTCCGGAGGCGTCGACGTAGCGTAGTAGAGGTAGTTTCGTCTCGCGCACGAAGAAATCTCCGCATATATTGCAGCACAGCCGTACAAGAGATCGCGATTTAAACTGCGGTTGTCTTTTGATGAATATTTCCACTAAGGCTACGATCCACGACTCGTCGAATTGGATGCTTTTATTCGAGCTGACGCGAAATGTGTAACGTTGATTCTCGGGGAATAACGTCTTGGAGTCCTCGCTCTTTACGACGATGTAGTTATCCATTCGACTGATTCGCAGTCAACTGTCTCAGCGTTGGAATAGTGTTATATAGCCATCCAAATTTCAACTTCCAACGTATCGGAAACATTCTGACACACTGAATATGTATAGATATATAGTAAAAATAGGCGACCTCTATATATCACACATTTTACTATGTCTTCAAACATGATATGGATGATAGTTTTGTAAGCGTCTAAAGAGGTGACGGCATTCACCATTTGAGTCCAATCCATCGTTAGATTTTCTTTTCCAGCAGGTTACGAATAGCTGTATTGATGAGACGTGTTCGAGCTTTGTGGTCATGTTATTCAAGTTGCCACATGAACAGGTACAATAAAAGCGTACCTGAGATACAACACATATCACGAATCGTTAGATTATTGGTATGTGCTTTAGAATAAGTTAAGCAGAAGACTATACTGTGAAGTCATGTGGCTCTGTCAGTATGTCGGCACCTCTTCTCACTTCCCTTATATGTTGTAATTGAGTAATGTCCACTGCATGTAGTTCAAGATCACCTCCTTCATAGTGGCTTTGTCGTTGATAAAATAACGCAGATCAACCCTCAGTAAATTGATGTAGATACAAACAGTAGCCCGTAAAAAAAATGATAACTTGCTGCATCGGTGTACATAGCGTTCTGTTGGGAATGATGGTTATATCGCCCGATGGTATTTCGTAAACACGCTGTGTATCTTTCGCGGTCTGGAACGCACAGGAATGACAGGGTGTTCGTTTCGTTGTCACTACGATCAGCGGTATGATTAAGAGCAGAATAGTCCCTATAGAAAACACTTTAAGTATGATGAGCTTTGTCTGGTATTGATCCATACCGCTCGACGTCCGACTTCGGAATAAAGGGGAAATATATCGATCACATATTTATTGACTCTAAAATAAGATGGTTTGAGCTCAGATAGGCACTCGTGAACACCGCCAACGTGATCAATCATGTGTGTCCACAGGTGTCCTCGGGTTATAACGTTCTATATATAGCCCAACTCCGCAGTGGGCTATAGGTAGGTCGACCGATGGATCACGGACGTGGTGACCCTCGGGCTATAGATCAACCAATCAGCATACACCACAATTCAAGGCGCGCAGTCTTAGCCAATCAGCGCACAACCCAGTCTGGAATCCCAGTCAAACTAGAACACCTCAGCCCCTCGGGATATAGACACGGTCCAATGAACAGACGACCACCGCAAAAACCCCTCCGTGCTATAGGTACAGCCCTATAAATAAACGATGAACACCACACCTTCGGGCTATAGGTATGGCTCTATAAATCACCTTGGACACCGTAAAAAACCTCTGGCTATAGACACGGCTCCACAATAGACGATGACTTTGAACATCCCGTCTATATATAGATGACCTACTTATGACGTCACCTCGACCTACTTATGACGTCATCGGCTTCCCCAGCTTCCCTGACTTAGAACCCCCTTTTCACCTTCTACTCGGGTCCTTGTCCAACAATTTCATGTGGGTCACGAGGTCGGCATACTGCTGACGTAAAACCCGTCGTAGTCTTGTGTGCCAATGTGTTATGGGCTGAAATTACGGCTTCCTCTTTCGAATACTCTTTGTGGTGAAACTTTTCACTTTTCATATTTCACTATGAAATGCTTCCATAGCCTCGAGTTCACATTGTGTTCATTCCTTAGTACGAGTTTGGGTTGGTCCTTCACGGTTGGGTGATATTCCGAGAACGATGGTATGAAGGGGACCCCTGTATGGGAGTAGGTTGCTGCTGCTGAACGGGCTCTGCCAGGTATGGACTCGGTGGATGGTGTAGGGGTATATGACGTTGTGGTGATCCCTCGCCGCGAAACAAGTGGGTCGTCAATCGGCGATCTTCGGGGGTATGAGCGTTTAAGTCTACGAACAGATAGCCGTACGAACGACCTGTCGCGGTTTGAAATGCCTGCATGAAATGGTCGATGTTCTGAGGATAAATTCGACTACCAAACACACGGATTTGTGCTCTGTCGATGGGATTGGAGAACAACACAAAGTATTGGCAGTTCAAGGCACTATCTCTGGACGCCTTCCCTTGAGGAAAGAGATTCTGGGTCAAATAGATGATGGACAGATTGCGATGATGGGACCCTTTGGTAAACAAGTCGGCGATTATCGAATTGTCCTTGGCCGCACTCATCAGGTCATCTAGCACTACCACGTTAGTCTGCTAGGAATCGAAGTAATACGGTTCATCTATGTCGTGAGGAATTCCCGGGACGAAATTCACATTCTGTAATCGTGTAGTTTCGTACGCAGGCTGTCATTGGCTATAACACCATACAACGCGTGTCGGAACTCGGGTTGCCACATCTTCCTCTAAGCACTTCATCACCCAGGATGTCTTTCCACATCCCGTAGGGCCGCTCACCGTCATCGTATAGGGATGCTATACTCCACTTCGTGGACTTATAGCTGGACTCGGTGGTGTCTCTTGTCTATGCATTAGACGAATATGTCTGAGCATACTATCTCGACGAGAGAGTGTCTTCTGTCAGAACGTACATGTACTCGAAATTGTACCCGGTCAGAGGGTGGACACAGACTGAGGCTAATGGTGTACAAACGACCTTATATTACCACACACACGCACACACACACACGCACACCCCCCCCCCCCCACACACATACAGGTAACTGTACCAGGTAGCCAGCTCGAACAAGGCTCCATCTACACCAAAGCTTCCATTCCCATACTCTTTGTCTACTGCGCATGCGCGGAATGACATCAGTTTCACGCCATATTCGCCCAGTCCAAAACTTCAATTTGATACCCCCATGACGCATTGGGACCAAGAGTGGCCCACATCGACCCCAAAACGTCCCTTCCTTTGCCGTTTTCCCACAATTCCCTGTGTGCGCATGCGCAGAATGTTGAAAACGGACGACACACTAGTCCAGTCGGATGGACCCTCACGAATGCTTCACGATGACTCCTCATACGACCCAACCGGACCATTATGGGTCCACCTAGACCCCAAAACGTCCATTCCAATAAACTTTTTCTACTGCGCATGCGCAGAATTACGTCAGTTCCACGTCAGACCCATCCAGTTGGACGCTTCCCAACGAGGGCTTCATACTGATGCCTCACTCGACCCAATCGAACCACTAGGGGCCCACCTCGATCCCAAAACGTCCACCCCAGCGCTACTTGCCCATTGCGCATAGTGACTTTTTCAAAAGATTTCACCGCTTAGCTTCGAGACCCCGCCCATCATGTTCTACGTGGTGAGACGAAAAAAACAAGATCCCACAACCCATACCGCAAATGAGCATGTGTGGGTTTCCCATTAGGTTAAGCATTGCATACCGCACATGTTCATGTGTGGGTTCCCGATTGGACCTACACCCTAGCGGTATAGTGATCTGCCCTCTGGTAGATATATGAGGATATTTTCAACCTTGCCTAGTATGGGGTGACTCGTGGTGTAGTGGATAACGTGTCTGCTTCTGGAGAGAGCGACTCGGGTTCGAGTCCCGCTGTGACCCTTTCCCTTCTCCCACTGTATGGCTGTGACGAGAGTTCCCCACTTGGCATTTATGCAGGGCATAGTGCTGGCGATATTGTCGGGGACCCTGTTTGATGACGTACATTCCATTGATGCTTTGGAAGGGCAGATAAAGGCTTGTTGACCCTTATATTCTCCTGGAGAAGCCCGGAGATTAACGGACATTGCCAGACATTCCCGGAGATTGCCGGACATTCCCGGAGAACCTCCCCCCGCGTATTTGAAGTCTCGGGACTACTTTCTGTCCGCTGAAGCTTCGTGGAATTCATGATAAATGGTTCTGTTGTGGCAGATATTATACAATTATGTGATACCAATGAGATGAATACGATGTTTTATGGACCAGAGAAAACCAATCAATCGGCCGAGGTGAATTTTTTTTTCTGGTCCATAAAAGTTCGTATTTACCGAATTGAAATCACATAATTGTTTTATTATATGAAACAATCGCCTTTTGCGCTATTCGTAATGCCGGTTTCGGCCGCAAGGTGGCGCTAGCGCTCACGGCACTTTGGTCTGTTCCGGTTGTCTGCTAAACATGTGCAGGAGGGAAGGCGGGTATTGTATTTCGCCTCGTTTCGTCAGATTTTCTCACTGATGGAGACGTCCTTGGTAGTTTACGTAAGTATAGTCATCAAGTCTAATTTTTACTCGTTTGTACAAGCATAATAAAAGCCGCTTTGTCAACAAATTGGGCAATCAAAGCTCGTCGTTGTTGTTGTTATAAAACATGGTGGGTGGCCGGCAGTTCAGCCTGATTAAACCACACTCTACTGAAAACAATCAGCAGGGGCCAGTTTGTTTGATCAAGTACTGTGAGAAATAACCGGATTATTAGTTAACCCGACTACCATGTAGCTGTCAATGTAGCTGTATGATTATAATGTGATAAACAAGAACCCAACCCGTCTCAGTTGGGACGGCTGGTAGTGTTTCATAATTTTATTGTGAAAAGACACACTGAACAGGAAATTAATGTGCCATATGTCTTCTAACTTCTCATAAATACTGAGGAAGTAGTTTTTGCACTAATAGCTACTTATTTTTAATTTTTTAATTATCTAATTATTATACCATGTATTTCTTCTGCAAAAAAAATCCTTTATCCCGGAGTCGATGACACGCAAGTCTCTACTATAACTAAACAAACGTTTTCTAGCAACAACAACGACGAGCTTTGATTGCCCAATTTGTTGACAAAGCGGCTTTTATTATGCTTGTACAAACGAGTAAAAATTAGACTTGATGACTATACTTACGTGAACTACCAAGGATGTCTCCATCAGTGAGAAAATCTGACGAAACGAGGCGAAATACAATACCCACCTTCCCTCCTGCACATGTTTAGCAGACAACCGGAACAGACCAAAGTGCCGTGAGCGCTAGCGCCACCTTGCGGCCGAAACCGGCATTACGAATAGCGCAAAAGGCGGAATTTGACGTTGAATTTACATACAGATTGTACGCATTACATATTCAAGGAACCATTATGACTATTCTGAAGATTTTCTTCAAGAATATCTCCATAATTGTGTCTGATTATGCAACTGCCGCCAGCCGCATAACAGGGGTTCGAAGTGACGTCTGTCGCGCGATAGCTGACGTCAACAAAAGTTATATTCACCGGTCGGTGAATATAACATTTTAGCCAGTGAATATAACTTTTTGTGAGATATCACATGACGTTCAATGGACCAATCAAATGAAGGAATCACTGCTGGTCATATAATAATCACTTTTATTCTATTGTGAGGTGCAACCATTGAATCTGACAGGCTCACGTTTTGGTCCGTCATATTCCACTTTGAAACTGTTCGTTGTGGCAAATATAAATTTTTGTTGACGTTTATACTATTTTGGGGTATCTGGACACTATTGCTAGTTACCGTAATTCAGCCTGTTTTGAGAGAGAAAAAAACAGAAGAAGAAGAAGACGCCCCCCCCCCCCCCATGAATCACAATGTTATAGCTCCATTCTAATTGGCGCGTTGAAACTTGATACTCGTAATATTCCAGTATACAAACCTGACTATCATAGCGGAATGTAAATAAGACGAATAACATGAGTAGTAGGTAGCCCGCAAATTGAGTAATTAGCGCCTCACTGCGCATGCGCAGACCTGTGTGTGACGT
Organism: Hanleya hanleyi; assembly: GCA_036873755.1. Lineage (NCBI taxonomy): Eukaryota > Metazoa > Mollusca > Polyplacophora > Lepidopleurida > Hanleyidae > Hanleya > Hanleya hanleyi. The sequence continues at coordinate 3,002 of JAVTVY010008883.1, read as the reverse complement.
CATAATTGTGTTTGTGCGCATGCGTGATGGGGCGTGGCCTATGTTTGTGGGCGTGGCCTATGTGAGTGGGTGGGTTTAAAATGGCGGCTTGTTTTGTTGTTTTTGTAAGATAATGTGCCGCCATTTTGAACCCACCCACTCACCTTGTGTACTGATTGACCTGTAGGGTGAGTGGGTGGGTTCAAAATGGCGGCTTGTTTTGTTGTTTTTGTAAGATAAGGTGCGGCCATTTTGAACCCACCCACTCACTTTGTGTACTGATTGACCTGTAGGGTGAGTGGGTGGGTTCAAAATGGCGGCTTGTTTTGTTGTTTTTGTAAGATAGGGTGCCGCCATTTTGAACCCACCCACTCACCTTGTGTACTGATTGACCTGTAGGGGTGAGTGGGTGGGTTCAAAATGGCGGCTTGTTTTGTTGTTTTTGTAAGATAATGTGCCGCCATTTTGAACCCACCCACTCACCTTGTGTACTGATTGACCTGTAGGGTGAGGGGGTGGGTTCAAAATGGCGGCTTGTTTTGTTGTTTTTGTAAGATAAGGTGCGGCCATTTTGAACCCACCCACTCACCTTGTGTACTGATTGACCTGTAGGGTGAGTGGGTGGGTTCAAAATGGCGGCTTGTTTTGTTGTTTTTGTAAGATAAGGTGCCGCCATTTTGATGACCATTGTATACAGGTACATCTGACCATTGTATACAGGTGCCTTATACCATTGTATACAGGTGCCTTATACCATTGTATACAGGTACATCTGACCATTGTATACAGGTGCCTTATACCCATTGTATATAAGTGCCTTATACCATTGTATACAGGTACATCTGACCATTGTATACATGTGCCTTATACCATGGTATACAGGTGCCTTATACCATTGTATACAGGTGCCTTTTATACCATTGTATACAGCAGAAATTGTCTTTGTAACGTCTTATTGTGACATCATGGCATTGTTGCTGTTTGACACTGTGGAACTGTAAAAATTCCATGAATGGAAAAGAATGATAAAACCCATTAGCATAATATTGCTGAAATAATGCCAACAGAAAACTCAGAGTCAATTTAAATATTTATTTGTATTGAGAAAATTACAAGAATTTCGAAGAGAAAAGAGCCGAGATAATGTCTGTCTGTCCTGAAAATCAGCTGATCAGCAATAAATCGACATCTCCGTGACCTTCAACGAGATTTTGACATTAGGTTTTACCCGCTTTTATCACAAATCATTATAAAGAAATTGTCACACCCGGTGAACTCCTGAAACCCACATCCTACCCTGCTAGTCTGGTGATAATAAAATTTAAAGATCACATGTCCAACACATACTCACATAATGAAAGCAAGAATCGAACTTGCGCACCCTCGAGATGAAGGATACCGTCCATGTTTCATTTTTTTGAGGTGTACTGAAATGCTCTCTCTAATTTATGCCCCGGTATCTATTTTCACATCTAGGTTGAAGATTTATATCGACACTGCTACACACTTTTCGAGATGTGTTTTCACTTTCGATGAAAGCACAAAACAGCCTAAAATGAGTCTAAAAAAATTCACCTACGCTAATATTTTCTAGTGTTTTGTAGAATATAGATTCGCGTTCATTTCTATTTCGTCAAGAAAAAATGTTTTGTAGAATATAGATTCGCGTTCATTTCTATTTCGTCAAGAAAAAATGTTTTTTAGAATATAGATTCGCGTTCATTTCTATTTCGTCAAGAAAAAATTTTCATCTCGAAAATTGGCAGATTGAAATGTTCTCTCTCTCTCTCTCTCTCTCTCTCTCTCTCTCATTTTATGACAAGCTTACCTGATAAAAGAAGTTTAATCCAGATGTATACCTATATCCCATACTCCCGGACGTTTGATGCATATCTGGGGGGCTGTTTTTTTCCTAGGTGGGATATAACACACCATGCATTTGTATGCTAATCGAAATTCAGATATTTCCATCGGTAAATCCGGTGTCCAGTATACCACGTGGATGAAATTCAATTCAATTCAATGTATTGTACAAAACACCTTTACGCACTAAACTATGAAGCTAATGATTTTGGTCAGCGGCACATAGATGTTCCCTGGTTTGGTGTCCACATCCCATCGAAATTCACAGATATTTCCATCTACATATCAGCTGAGCTAACGCCCTCAATTGCCTGTTAGCTCTCTTGTTGCTCACGGTGAGCAAACGTTTCAAGAAATTGATTTCAGTTCCCGCATAACGTCTCCTTCAAGTCCATTTTGAAGAGTCGAGCGTATGAATCGAGTCAAAATAACATGCAATTCATTTGCCTGTCCGGTAAAACTGGTGAGTTGTTGGTTTGCGTTCGCCGCACACACACACTGAGGATTTGACCTCGCGAGACGAAATTAGTTTAATATTTTTTCTCCCGCCTCGCGGTTCAGCCAATGAACTATTAGAAAAGCATATGTGTTTGCATATTAATAAAACCACGGGCGCCTAAAAAATGAACACATTTCATTACACTGTAGCGAATTGTTGCCATTGCACGTGTGAGTCAGTACGTTTTCATATCCACCTCAAATTGACACGGAGAATTTCATTGCCAGTAAAATTGTAAGTTTATTGCGGAAAGAATTGATATTGCATAAATTCCTGCGGGAAATAGGAAGTACACATATATAAAGAATATTGTCTTCACGTAAAAGTTTGTACATTTCAAAAAAAAAAATTTCAAAACAAAACAAAAAAATGTGAAGTAAAACCCGTCCTTCGGAAGGGAAATCTTCATACGTCAAGTCAACAAAATTTTATTTTTCAGGTAGTGGGTCGAGTGAAGTATCATATTGAAGCTGACGTGAAATGCTTCACAATGATACCTCACTCGACCCGATTGGACCATTAGGGACGCCTCTAACCTCAAAAAAAGATTATTTTGAAGATAATTATCAACATCCGGTGAATGAAGATTTTTTATTTTAGAGGTAGTGGGGCGAGTGAGGTATCAAATTGAAGCTGACGTGAAATGCTTCACAATGATACC